>JASDQU010689585.1:24301-36676 GCA_032191745.1 Picea mariana | reverse complement strand
ACCAAGATAATTGCATTTGTAGCATACAATATTTTTGTCCATCAACGGGTAAAATGAATTATAACTTCTGTTGACAAATCCATGATTATTTCCATATCTTCTATTTACACCATTCATGTTTCTTGCGTATTTGTTCCTTTCATTGATTCTGCAATTAATTGCCTTATGTCCAAAAATTTTGCAAGTATAACAATGAACAAGAAAGAAATTTTGATACCTGGGAGTAAGTGACCTTCTTTGTGATGTAGTCCATCTGGGTTCATGATCTACTCTTATGTAGTTTCCTTCATACTGATTGAAGCTTCTTTGATTCCTGAAAGTAGGAGGTCTTCTTGGATATTCATCTCTTTTGTAATCATTCCTTCTTTCTGGTATCCTAGTCTACTTCTCATTAATTGTATTTGTATCTCTTTCTTCAACCTTCTTGTTGGTATTTGCATCTTCTTTGTATGACGTTTCACCCATGCATCCAAGATGTGTTAATTCTTTTGTCACTTGAGAGTTTCTTAATCTCCTCCTCAATGAGACAACTTCTTGTTCAAGTTTCTCACAATCTTCTTCTTTCTTTATCATTTGGACCTTCTTTACTTCTGCTATTCTTCATGCTTCTTCGAGTAGAGTTTTCAAGGAAATGGTTTCTTCTCTTAGTTTCTGAAAGTCTTCTAATTGTTTATTTAAGCCTACAACTATCTTTTCATAACTACCCAATTCACTTCTTAGTTTTCTACGCGTGTCTTTGAGCTTGCTATTTTCAATCTCAACATGCTTCAATTTTTTAAGATTCTCATCTTCTTGTTGAATCATTTCTACTTCATGATTTTCTTCTTCATCATTGTCATCTATTTCAATCCTTGAATGAGGACAGTCAAATTCAACATGTCCTACTCCTTCACAATTAAAGCAAAAGAACTAACCTGTATTTTCTTCTTTGAAATCTGAGATGTTGTAATCTTCTTCAACTTCTTCTTCTTCTACTGCTTCTTCCCCTGCATAAAGGTCTTGTAGCTTGTCCCAAATCTCTTTTGCTGATGCACATGATCCCACCTTGGATTTCACTAAATNCTTGGATATTCATCTCTTTTGTAATCATTCCTTCTTTCTGGTATCCTGGTCCACTTCTCATCAACTGTTTGTGTAGCTCTTTCTTCAACCTTCTTGTTGGTATTTGCATCTTATTTGTATGAAGTTTCACCCATGCATCCAAGATGTCTTAATTTTTTTGGCACTTGAGAGTTTCTTAAGCTCTTCCTCAATGAGACAGCTTCTTGTTCAAGTTTCTCACAATACTCTTCTTTCTTTATCATTTGGACCTTCTTTACTTCTACTATTCTTCTTTCTTCTTCGAGTAGAGTTTTGAAGGAAATGGTTTCTTTTCCTAGTTTTTGAAAGTCTTCTAATTGTTTCTTTAAGATTACAACTGTCTTTTCATAACTACCCAATTCACTTCTTAGTTTTCTAGGCGTGTCTTTGAGCTTGCTATTTTGAATCTCAACATGCTTCAATTTTTTAAGATTCTCATATTCTTGTTGAATCATTTCTACTTCATGATTTTATTCTTCTTCATTGTCATCTCTTTTGAAACTTGGATGAGGACATTCAAATTCAACATGTCCTACTCCTTCACAATTAAAGCAAAAGAACTGACCTCTATCTTCTTCTTTGAAATCTAAGATGTTGTAATCTTCTTCAACTTCTTCTTCTTCTACTTCTTCCCTTGTATAAAGGTCTTGTAGCTTGTCCCAAATATCTTTTGTTGATGCACATGATCCCACCTTGGATTTCACTGAATCTGTCAATCCATCCAGGATGGTATCTATTTCCAGTTTGTTGTTCCTTTTTGCTTCTTTCTGAGTTGCAGTCTTTGGTTTCTTCAAAGCATTGTATCCTTAAGAAAATAAGAACCAAACATCCACCCGGAGATCTTTCAAGTAAGTTTCCATTGTTAGAAAAATAGGACCGCAGAGAAATAAAATAAAACAAATGTGGAAATAAAACACAGAAGATACACAATATAAGAGAGACACAGATTTACGTGGTTCACCTAGTGTGGGCTACATCCAGTAGAGAAATTGCCAGGTTCTTTCTTTATTATTATCCAGCAAAATGAAGGGATACAACCTACAGCAAAACCCGTTGTAACTTCCTTTTCTTTCTCTCACAGTCTCCTCTCTCAGAATACAATACTTGCCAACCTACATAGTTGCAATACATTTCCCTCATAAAAGAGGGTTGCCTTCTAGGGAAAAAAATCCTAACATAATCTCTATTGTTAGATCTGCGACCTTATAATGAACGGTCCAGATTTACAATGAAATTACAATATACTTTTACAAGGCAATTTTTTCTTCGGGGGCTTCACCTCCGAACCCCCGCTGGGGGCCCGCTTGCCCCCAGACGGGGGGATATCTCACATGGACCCCACAGAGGGGCTACCCCCCCCTCTGCACTTCCCCGCATGGAAGAGTGTACATACTTTTGGGGTGTAAATACTTCATGGGGTATAAACATGGCAGAAAGTAAAAGACCTCTAAATTAGGAAGATAATTAGGCTCCACAACCAACATCCATTCTATTTTTCCAGTATTCAAAATTGATTCCATCAAATGGTGGAATCCCATTTGGAATGTTCTCTTCCATTTCTGCATAGGATCTTCCTTCCAGTGGTTAAACTTTACTCAAGGTAACCCACTCTGATACCAATTGTTGATACTGAGAGGGGGGTGAATTAGTATCAAGTACAATTTAAAACCTTTTTCAACTTATACTTAAACCATTCAATTATATCCAATGAGAAATGAACAATAGTATAATATTTACACAAATACACCACAGTACACCATGCACAATATATGAGAAATAATCAATAGTTATTGTTCAAGGGAAGTAATGAATTCCAAAGGTAGCTACAACTTCCAAATGTAAAAGGAGGGATAAAACTACAAGAGGAAGATACAATACTCCAATATCAAGAGAGATTTGAACTCTCCATCCTTGCCCCTTCCTTCCACCCAATAATATATGAGAGATAATAAACCTTTACATTAAATCATCACCATCAACCAATCATCACATAGAACCTGATAATGCTTCCTGAGACTTCAATTTCTACAATTATTCAATTCTTGGAGTACTCTGATTCTATAGATAATATTACTCAATGTATTCTCTGAAACTCCTCCAAGTTTCACTCCTTGAATCCTCCCCAAAAATAAGTTATAGAAAGAATGGTAGACTTTATTCAATTATGGTCTATTTGGGAGAGTAAACTTACACAGAATGCCCCACGCTCAATAATTAACATAAGATTTTGAAACTCACACACAAGAAACTAAAGTCCGTACTATTTCAAATGAAATTATTTCCACTTCATTTGGATTATTTATGAATAATTTATGACTGTTTTACTCGGAACACATGTTTATTGACTAGCTTCAGGACTGGTCACAAACCCTATCTTCCACAGAGTGTATCTCCATAATTATAGCGAATCAAGAGCTGAAATTTTTACCAAAGGTAACTTGATATGTATTCTCAATACCATACCAATTTCACCATATGAATCGTTCTATAAAAAATGTTATAGTAAAAATGGTAAGATGACCTGAAAATAACATACCGTAGAACACATCACCAAAAGATTTCATCCTCCCTTGAAATCCGGCCTTCTTTTCTTCTTATTTCCTTTGAAATTCGACTTGTATAAAATGAATGTATAATGATGTTTATTTATACCATTTATGTCACTTCCTTTTAACATTAGGTCCGACCTGACACTTTCTTATTTTGTAATTCTTTTCTTTAATTATCTTCAGGGCCTACATGTACTTCCTTCTTCAACTCACTTTGTCATCTTCAAAAATTCATTTCTCCTCAACCATGAGGATCCACATGATGTGCCACATACCATTGGAAACAACATGATGTATACTATCAATCCATGGGTTTTGTATTTACATGTGCATTTTTCTTCATGTCCAAATACCTTCATCAATCTTGCAGTCCAAAACCCATGACTAGGGTTGACATCAATGACAACAACCAATCTTCCAAAATATTTCACTTGCAGTAGTATAGTCTCTGATTTTGTTTGCGGTTATGCAATGGTCTCAGTTTCATAAAAATTTTCTTGTCTCATATTCATTCTGTCAAGCTTAGAAATCATTCTAGAGAAATCTAAAACTTCGTGGTCCATAACTTTAAAACAAAGACAACTAGGTCTTCTTCTAGAGACTTCCTTGGCAACATGTCCTGGTCTTCTGCAACTGTAACAAATGGTTAATATTTTTTTTTCTTAAATGATCCCTAGCCTTTCCTATACTGCGCACTAGGATCATAGTAGGTAACCTAAAAAAAAATCTTTCTGGGATCCTGCATCCATTTTTTAGTCCAAACATTTTTTCTATGCATACGAATAACATATCTTTCATTATTTCTATCAGATTACTCATATCAAACCTTCTCTCTTCTAGTTGTGCCCTAGTTTTCAGACTAGGGTAACTTTTATCAAACATACCTAGATCCATACTCTTGAAACAAAAATTTCCACTAATCTTACTTTCAGCAGATCACAAAGATTCTAGATCTAAAACTTTTCACTATTATTACTTTTAAAGCTTTCAGATCTAAAATGTTTCACTATTCTTACTTTTAAAGCTTCCATATATAAAACTTTTTACTATTCTTACTTTTATCAGAGAAAAAATCTTCAAGATCTTACCTCTTTTCTTCAAATATTACTTCTCTTCTTAGCACAGATATTTACAGGTCAAGTAGAATACTACGCACTAAGGCAATAGATCTATGCATAGAGATTTCTTTCTTTCCTTCAGTTCCTAGCAATCACAGTTTCAGGTCCCCGCAATGGAACAACTTGTTGGCACAAGGGTAGACCTAGGTTTCAATGATACAACAATGAACCAACAAAACCCTAACTACTGCCCCTTTCGGAAACACCCGTGAAGCAAATGAAGTCTCACTCGAGGTAGAGGAAAGAGTGGTTGAAGGACTCCAAAGTCTGCAACCTTAGCTAGGACATAGATCTGTGATTGTAACACCTTAACATAGCACTTAACAGTTACAAGTTCATTAATATTCATCCTTAGTTTATTGCACAGATAAACCCTAACAACATATCAACGCAATATTTATACAGATCCAATAGATTCAAGTACTAAGTGTACCAACATAGATCAGACCTAGCATTTATTCACATTATTCAGCATGAATCTACCATATTAGATCCTTCTAAGATTACATCAGTGCATTAAGCATTCAATCACATAGAAGAGGAGAACCATAAATCACATATTAACCACAATGCAGGATATGCGTGGTTCACCCCCACCCTGGGGCTACATCCACCAAATATTCTTCTGTATTTGTTTATGTCAATATTGTACATGCATGGAGCCTTGATATCTTACTCCGCAGAGGAAATGAGATCTGTGAACCTCACTAGATCCTCCTTCCCTATATTACAACACAAAGCCTTCCACAGTCTCTTATAATCACTTGCACTTATCTCTGCAAGTCTTACAGAGTATGCACAAAGAAATTACAATTACCACTTGCACCTAGAAATTAACACTTAGCACTTAGCACTTAGCATCACATACTTGTCCCTCCTTCGATCATGTAGATCGAACTACTTCCTACATCACCTATCTTTCTATTTATACATTACAAAATGGGACTAAACATGGGTAAACCCATGGGCTGACATCCCCATTCCTGTTACTTAATCCCAAAACCCAAAAATCCCTAAAAAGGGGCCGAGATCCCGTGATCTTTGCTTTGAATTGCCCTTCATCTTAGATAGCCTATCAAGGTCCCAAAATTAGGTCAAACATGACCAAGGATCCTCAAAACTTGGTCAAATTCCAACAAGGCTAGTGAGCCAAGTAATGATAAGCTAGGAGGCTTATGTGATAGTTGGGCTAGAGAGCCTAGGATGATAAGGCCAAGAGTATGTTTTGTATCTGTAAGTATTCAACTCATTAATATAAAATGATCATTGCATGTAGATTGAAAATGATGAAAGAGTATGGGGGACTAGACTCCACTAGGCTGGGTAAGGAAGGGGGTTGAGAGGTTGGAAAGAGGGGCTAATCTTAAAGAGCTTAAATCTTAGAGAATAATATATAGTATTATTCTAAATGATGTGAGGAGGATATGAATTTATCCTAAGTTCCTTTGGGGAAGAGGAACGACTTCCAAATGGAGAGGAATGCGCTTCATGAGCTCCATGTGTCATCTGAGGCACATGTAAATATATGTGTGGATTTTGACTGTTTTGGGGTTCCTTTTTTCCATTCCTTCCACTCACACATGCAACCATCAGGAAATAAGTAAAAATCAGGAATGCCATTGTTGAACTCTTGACAATCCCGAACCTCTGCAACGGGCCCAAACTAATATCTTTGTTGAACCTGTACCCCACGGGCTTCCTGTGTTTCATTCTGCCATTACCATGCCCCACATCTAGTTTTTGTTGTTTTCATTGTCATTTCATGTTTTTTGAGGAGATGGATTGAAGAAGCAGGTTGTTAGGCCAATGAGAAACTCTCTCTAGGTGAGA
The DNA here is from genome assembly GCA_032191745.1 of Picea mariana. Lineage (NCBI taxonomy): Eukaryota > Viridiplantae > Streptophyta > Pinopsida > Pinales > Pinaceae > Picea > Picea mariana. The sequence goes on along the minus strand of JASDQU010689585.1, from coordinate 30,099 downwards.
GAGTTTGTTGAGGAAGTGATTTCTCCTGGAGGGAGTCTAGTAATAGCTACAGAGCTCTAGGAATTCTTGTCTAGCCTATTGTTGAAGCCATGAAAGGGAGGTGGAGAAGTTGATGGACTGTGTGATAGTGAAGGTGTATACTCCTGAGGTGGGAAAGGCATGTGGGGAATGAGATTTCTGTGAACGGTGGGCATAAGTAGATCCTTGGAGGAAATCTTTCCCATAGACTGGTGCAACTTCCTGTAGTCCTTACCTAGCCTAGGAATCCATTTCCTGGTGGAGTTTAGTCCCAACTCAGGATTAAACCACTTCTGAGAGTGATGAGAAGCATGGTCTAAGGCTGGGAGGTTCATGGAAGGTCTATACGTAGTGAGTGCACTACAATTAAGAGATAAGTATATTTTTTGTGCTTAATGGTTAATGATGTATTTTAATGCATGTATGTGATTCTTATAATAATATCATGTGTTTCACTGGATGTATGCTTTCATGTTATCTATGTTTATTTATTTTAAGTTTGTATGTGATTCATTCCACAAAGAGCTCTGTATTCCATATCCCAGTAGGTCTATGTCTGGGCATGGATAGTTTTAATTATCTATAATAGAGCTTGACATAGTGTGTGTATAAGGTAGCATGATCTGGCCTATGAGTGGTCGGGGACATTACAATATGGTATCAGAGAAGTTTGGTTTTGGAGTAGTGGTGTTGTCCCCGGTGAGAGTGGATGGGGCACGTTACATTCTGGTATTAGAGAAGTTTGGTTTTGGAGTAGTGGCATTGTCCGCGGTAAGGGTGGCTAGGGGATGTTACAATCTGGTATTAGGGCCCATGGTTTCAACAATGAGCTTGGATGGACCAGATAAGTGGTTATTGAAGCAAATGATTCAAAGTGAACTATTGTTGAAATGGAAAAAATTAATTCTCTGAGCATTCAGGATCCTAGAAGGGAACTGAGGGAAAACATTGGTTTTGTTCTGAAGCTCGGGAGGTATGGTCGTCCAATATGGAATTTGGGCCACAGGATATAAACGGGAAAATGTGGACCTTTCACAATTATAATATCTGGAGAAGGTGCATGAAAATTAACATCCAAGTCCTTCGGACTTCGTGACTTTGGTGAAAATTCTATGTTGTTAAGAAAAAAGGGTCGAAGCCCGAAGTTCTAAATTAATTTTAAGCCATAGATCATCTAGGAGAAGAGGAGTTGTGGATTCTCCCCCAAGTAGATCGACTAGTTTAGGAATTCAACATTCGGGAGAAACAAAGTGAGCTAAGGTGGAATATACCGAGGCCCTAAGTGACGTGGACTAATAATGTCACCCAGAGTGACGTGGAATTCCCTAGTCCTACCACGTGTTAGTTAGAATGATACCTAGATGACGTTGTTGGACCAATAACAGTTCGACACATGGGGAAATTTTTCACAATATCATATGAGGATGAGTGTACTACATGGACCTGAGAAAGATTAAGAGGTTCAGGAATTCGACATTCAAGAGAAATGAAGTCTGCTAGAGAAAAATATCATGAAGTCTTGAAGTCTGGAGTTAATCCAGATCATTCATTAAAGGAGACGTGTCTCAATAGATCATCCTATTCAGGTATTTGAAATTCGGGAGAAATGGAGTGTGCTAGAGAGAAATATCCCGAAGTCCCAAAGTCTAGAGTTAATATGGACCATTCACTAAAGGAGACGCATTTTGATAGATCAACCTGTTCAGGGATTTCACATTCAAGATAAATGGAGTGTGCTAGAGATAAATCTCCTGAAGTCCTGAAGTCCAGAGTTAATCTAGACTGTTCATTAAAGGAGACATGTGTCCCTAGATCAACTTATTCCAAAGTTTTACATTCAGGAGAAATGGAGTGCGCTGATGTGAAATTTCTCGAAGCTCAAAGTTTCGAAGTGACATGGCTTGTCGATGTCACCTGAGATGTCATGGGAATGTAGGATGTGTTGATATTATGGTATTTGTGGGAGGTATTAACCTCCACGTGTAACCCTGACAAGAATAGAATATTCTGGGAAGTAAGAAGAAACCCTAAAGCATTGGACATAACCCTAGAAGACAAGTCGGCTAAAGGAAATATTTAATATTGAGTTTTTATCCTACAGAATGAGAATTCAGCCCTTAAACCTAAGGAGGATTAGTATAAATACAAGATTCCATATCTCATTTGGACACACACAACTCACAACTACATAAATTTAGTTGTGCGCAAGTCTGGAGAGTAGTTGCAGTTGTAGCTACTACAACTTGTATTTTTGGTTTCAGTCTTTGACTCTCCCTTGGTTATGGTTTGGATTTTCTGCTTGGTATGATAACTCCTAAGGCCTATATTGATACACTACCTTGATTGGATATTAGGCCTAAGGTTTCCATCTCGGCTTGCACGCTTCCTTGTTATGTTGCAACCATTTGTTGCTTAGCTGGCGTTGCGTTTTCCTTTGTAACTTCTTTTTGTTTCTTTTAATTTCTCTGTTGTTCGAATTCTTTTGAATATTGTGCAACTCATTCTTAGTCAAAACTTGTGAAATCCTTATCCCAAAAAATAAGGGCCCAACAGGCTTCGACCACAACCCTTGACTCACCCTCGAGTCAAGTGCTTGGTTCTTTCGCACATTCCAGGAGCATATGTTGTTTTCCCTTGTCCCCATTTTCTTCTTCCTTCTTCTCTTTTGTTTGTAATTTCTCTTATTTTACCTTTTCAAATGAAGGGCCCAACTTTGGGACCAATTCTAAGGCTCGCTCCTTCACTCCTTGAAAGTTTCCAACTTTTTCCTGCCACTTTCTGGTGAGGAGTGATTCTTCTGCAACAAAATGTTGGGTCTTCTCTTTACTATACTCATTTGGCTTGGACTCAAACAACAAGCGCCACTTAGAATCTATTATTTCATCAACTTGATGCATCTACATATACACTACTTGAATGATAGGTCGAAAGTCGTGCAACTATTTATTTGCTACGGACTATGCCTCAAAGAGAGCGTTCAATTCATTATTCACCTGTTGGATTTGGTTGAACTTATGATGTTTCTCCATTGGATCCATCGTGGCCACAAATTCTTCATTCAACACCTAAATCTTGGTGCAAACCTCCTCCAGTACCTTCTTTTGTTGAGCAATGATTCCCATCCAATTGCTTACTTCCCTGAAAATATTTGTGCATTCCACTATGCCCTCCTGTAGTGTTGCTCGGGCATTGTTGCCTTGCATTACTATCTTCTGCATCTCCTCTTACAACTTCTGAGGTTGCTACTCTTATTCTTGCTGAGTCTGTTGTAACTATGCTTTCATATGCTCAGTGTGAGTGGCAAGTTGTTTCCATGCTCCTTGGAGAAAATCAATCTAATGCTTCGGCTCGCCTGATTCACTGCCTTCAAGAAGTTGAGGTGTGGCCTTGTGAATATCTGACCAGGATTCAATGAAACGTTCTTGCACTCTTTCTAGTTTATACTCAATATGGGCCTTGGCCTATTCTTCCTGTTGTCTTGAGGATTGCGCAAGGAATGATTCCTCCCTCGTAACCTTAGCAGACCTCTCAGCCTACTGGAGTCATTTCTCTAGCTGATCAGTTGATGCTATGATAAATCCAAATAAGTTCATCACTGGCCACTGTACTAGGTCAGTGGATGAAGGGGGTGCATCTCTGGGTGCTTTTGTCTATAGTGGGAGTCCACCGGTTGCTGAATTCTTTGAGCAGACCTCTACCTCATCCTCTGTTGATGGTCCTAGTGTGATCCTCAACCTTATCTCTGAGAAAAATAAATTCATAACCTCTATCCTAGATATCCATAGTTGCATCAGTTCTGCACATTGCTAAGGTTTTTGGAGAACCCGCTCCATCTGGTCACACACAAATGTCCTTCTCTGCTTGGTTGTTGATTCTGGTTCCTTCTGAGCCTCTGGTATCTCCTTCTCTTTTGTTGCGTCAAATTTATACATTGTTCTTTCTTACGCACCCTTGCCCTTTTGTGAGGTGATTTGCAGGTTGTTTGGGCTTGCAGCTCCTCCATAGTTTCGGTGTCTTTTCCTTGCACTGAAGGCTCAATCTATTTTTCCTAGATGTCTCTGTTCACACCGGTCAGCTTCATGATTTTCTCTAGTACTTTGGGTTTTGGAAAAAAAACTTATGGTCTCGGCTTAGACAACTCTTGGGTTATTTTTGGGAGTTCTCGCTCCTCTTGCTCTGGATGATTGAGCTTCATCGGCTCTGGGTTTTTGATATTTGGTGGACTGGTGGTTTCTTTGGTTGACAACTAGGGTGGTAGTGGAGAGGGAGGGTTTTGGGTGACGAATTTGGATAGAAATGTTTAAGGCTCAAGGTCTTCTTGAATATGTATGAAGGGGATTGCTTTGACCATTGAGCAGGTGCGGGAGGCGGTTGCTGCAAGGGGTTGGGTGTTCATAGGTTTTTTGGGTGAAACCCATATTATGGGATTTTTCACCAAAGGTTCGGTATGAACACAATGCTTAGGATCGGGTTAACATCCTCACCTGACAACATGACATTAGCTGGCAGCCAATGGAGGGCCATTATTTTCTTCCACTCAAGTGGCTGCGTCTCATCTTCCTCTTTGGAGTCTGATTGTGATGGAACTTCTAGCTTCTGTGGCTCTAGAACCGAGCTCAGTTGCAATATACCAGATATATAAAATATACATAACATAAATAAAATGCTTGAAATGGAAGAATAACAGTAAAATATCCAACATAATCTTCACAATACATAGAAATGATACTCGAAATATCAATCGAAAAGCACTTTGATTTAGAAAGCAATTTTCATAGGCATCTTCGAGGGGGAAACCTCCAATCAAGCAGATCTCTGTTACAATAATATCCAAGCTAGGGTTCTCATACCCTCACCTCTTATTTATACTAAATATGTCTATTAAGAGAAGCATCTAGAGGAAGATCCTTCTAGAAGCGGAAGCTTCTATTAGGTCTTCTTACATCCGCCTTATTCTATTTTATTGAAAGGCCTTATTAATATATATCTTTATTACATCCGAATACATTGATCTACCTAAGTGTGGGTTAGGACCTTAACATGCCCGCCCCCTTAAAAAAAACCTTGTCCTCAAGGCTTGAGATGTGGAAACTGCTGCAGAATGGTAGTTGGTTCCCAAGTGGCATCTGCTGGAGTCATGTCTTTCCACTATACTAGCACTTCCTTGATGGTTCTTTGATGCAGGCGACACTCACGTTGGTCCAAAATTGCTTCTGGCTGGAGCCAAATGGAGCCTTCTTCAACTAACTCTGGAAGGTTGGTTTGAATTTGGCACCTGGTTCCAATCACCTTCTTCAAGCATGAAACATGAAAAACAGGATGTAGCTTTGACTGACTAGGTAGAGCTAACTAATATGCGACTTGTCCCACACACTTGAGAACTGTGTAAGGGCCATAGAATTTGGGTGCTAGCTTCTGATAATGCTCGGACTTGAGGGAAGTTTTCTTATATGGTTGCAGTCTCAGAGACACCTGATCCCCTTCTGCAAATTGACATTCATAGCGACCTTGATTTTCTTGCTGCTTCATTCAATTATGTGCCATGACCAAGTTCTCTTTAAGGGTACGAAGGATGTCCTCTCGAACTATAAGTATTTGGTCAACTGCCTGGACCTTTGAGGTGCCCAGTAAGTATGAGAGAACTGAAGGTGGCTTCTGTCCATATACTGCTTCATAGGGAGTCATGTGATTGGCTGTATGGTATGTGGTGTTGTACCACCATTTGGCGAGGGGTAACCATTGAGCCCACTGGTGTTGTTTTTCAGAGGCAAAGCACCTCA
>JASDQU010689585.1:2501-24251 GCA_032191745.1 Picea mariana | reverse complement strand
TGAAGGTAACCCGCTCTGATACCAATTGTTGATACTGAGAGGGGGGTGAATCAGTATCAAGTACAATTTAAAACCTTTTTCAACTTATACTTAAACCATTCAACTATATCCAATGAGCAATGAACAATAGTATAAGAGTTACACCAATACACCATAATACACCATGCACAATATAGGAGAAATAATCAATAGTTATTGTTCAAGGGAAGTAATGACTTCCAAAGGTAGCTACAGCTTCCAAATGTAAAGGGAGGGAAAAACATCCGAGAGAAAGATACAATCCTCCAATATCAAGAGAGATTTGAACTCTCCATCCTTTCCCCTTCCTTCCATCCAAGAATATATGAGAGATAATAAAACTTTACATTAAATCATCACCATTAACCAATCATCACATAGAACCTGATAATGCTTCCTGAGACTTCTTCAATTTATGCAATTCTTCAATTCTTGGAGTACTATGATCCTGTAGACAATATTACTCAATGTATTCTTTGAAACTACTCCAATTTTCACTCCGTGAATCCTCCCCAAAAAGAGGTTATAGAAAGAATGGTAGACCTTATTCAATTCTGGTCTAGTCAGAAGACCCAACTTGTGCAGCATGCCCCGCGCTCAATATTTAACATCTGATTCTAAAACTCACACATAAGAAACTAAAGTCTGTACTCTTTCCAATGGAAGTGGTCCCACTTCATTTGGAATCTGTATGAAGGATTTATTACTATTTTACCCGGAACACATGTTTATTGACTAGCTTCAGGACTGGTCGCAAACCCTATCTTCCACAAAGTGTATCTCCATAATTATAGCGAATCAAGAGCTGAAACTTTTACCAGAGGTACCTTGATATGTCTTCTCAATACCATNCATCCTCCCTTGAAATCCGGCCTTCTTTACTTCTTATTTCCTCTGAAATTCGACTTGTATCAAATGAATGTATAATTATGTTTATTTATATCATTTATGTCACTTCCTTTTAACATTAGGGCCGACCTGACACTTTCTTATTTTGTAATTCTTTTCTTTAATTATCTTTAGGGCCTACATGTACTTCCTTCTTCAATTCACTTTGTCATCTTCAAAAATTCATTTCTCCTCAACCATGAGGATCCACGTGACATTCCACATACCACCGGAAACAACATGATGTATACTATCCATTCATGGGTGTTGTATATGCATATGCATTTTCCTTCATGTCCAAAGACCTTTATCAATCTTGTGGTCCAAAAACCATTACTAGGGTTGACATCAATGACAACAACCAATCTTCCAACACATGTTTCAACTATCTATCTCCTTCTACTTGTACTTTCTTGGACCGCATTCACTAATTCATCCATGACCAAATTCTTCTCAAGTTTGTCTAACCTTGGGAGTTTACCATGCCTTATCAACTCTCGAGTAGCTTTGTGAGTTCTTGAACATATCCCCATTACTTTGGTTACTTATTTCTCCGCTCATTTCACTACCTGTTGGAAATGGTCTAACGCATACAGTTCTATTTTCCTCGTTGATTTCGAGGGTATGTACAATTTTGGAGGTGCATCAAGATTTTATGTTATCCAAGTATCAATGATTGTTATACCGTCCTAGATAGTGTTGTATTGTGTTAGCTGCATTTGTATCTAGTTGTTTTGTTCAATAATTGTTGCAGCCACATTTTGGAAGAGATGCAGTTTGGCATACATATCAATGATGACACCTTCCAACTCATTCCTTACTTTTTTCGTGTTGGTTTTAAAATTGAGAAGACTCCTTTCGTCTATCTTAACTTGTTTGAGCCTCTCTTCTAACTCTTTGATCCTCATTTCCTTTTCCTTGATCCATCAGCACAGCCTTTGTATATTTTCCACAGTTGCATCCATGAATGCAAATCTTGCCTTAGTTATTTCCACAGGATATTCCATGACATATCCAGTGAAGGGGACTTGAGTTACTGTTGACAAAGGAGCTCCTTCTCCTACTGAAACCTTCTTTACCCGTTCTTGTACAATTCAGTTAGTTTTATTGTCATATGTGAAATTGCATAGATCTAATATTTCAGCTAACTGAAAAGGTTCCCAAGGACCGATACCCAAACCAGTACTTGTTGTTTTTGCTCATGCGTCCGCGGCAGATGTTCCATGGACATCCAAATCCATCGGGTGTGTGTCACCCTCTATATCATTTGCATTATTTTTATGCCTTTCTCCTTCATCAGCTTTATCTAATGCTTCTTTTGTTGCTTATTTTGATGTTACCGTTGCTGCTTAAGCTAACTCGTCTTCCTTCTCGATAGCAGCTTTCGCTTCAGCCTCTGCTTTTTCTTTTGCTTCATTTTATACCCTAGATTTATCTTTGTCATTTTCAAACTTCTATTTTTTCTTAGCATCATTCCTCTTCTTTAGCACCTTCTCTTTGTCCCTTCTCTTTTTATCCGCCTGTGCTTCCTCATCTTCTTCCACAGAACCTGAATGAATCGAGATGGATATAGGAGAAGATCTCTTAGCTTCATCTCTCTCTGCATCTTTTCTGGATGCCTCTCTTGCAGCTTCCTTGTCTGGGATCCTACCTTTTGGTTGACCCCGTCTGTTGAAAATAACTTCATTATAAGTCCTAGAATTTTTATGTACTCCTTATTCCTCCTAGAACTCGATGGTATACTCGTAAGGGAGTCTCATGCTATGAAAAATATCTTTAGTGATGTTCTTGGGGTCATGTCTATTGAATCTTTCCTCTCCAAAATGGTAGGAGAGAAAGATGTCTACTTTTTCCTGAGCTTGTTTGGTGTTTTAAAAGAAGTAGTTACCAATGTAAAGAGGCAATGGAGGCAAAATGGCTTTCTTCGATCTATATAACATTCCTCTGACCCCATGTATGATGGTTTGATATGCTACTTCCTAGAGCACAAGCTTGTTAGGGACTAACCTAGGAAGTAGATGAGGTGATTTCATTGCACTGTATATCCTTATATATGTACCATGTTCCATTAAATACCAATCCCCAATCTTCCATATAACTGTTATGGCCTTATCGGTCATACAAGGTGGGAAGGTGCAAAAAATAAAATCGTACAGTGGGGCAAGGAAGAGTTCACAAATCCTTTGATAATATGTTTGATACTTGTGCTCCTACATCACCTTTTAGTAAATATGAATAGTGGCATCAGTGAGAAACCAACCCCATCCCATATTCGGATATTTGTGAGCAATGCACATTATGTCTAGAAGGTATGAAGACATATGGAAGTTGGGGAAGCTACTCAGTTGTGTTTGTGTAACTGTTGAAATTGCATCTTTGAGATTCTCAAACAATATGTCTTCCCAGTTGAACGAGACCCCTACATCTTCACAAAAATAAATAAATGACATATATGACAAAGGAAAGTGTGTTGCATCTAGTTCCCTGTACAACCTGCACAGCATGCCTACCATATACTGGTAAGGTCTTCTTAGATAGGTTGTAGGGTATTGATGCTTGGGATGATATTTGAACTACTTGTCTGCTTTATACCAAGTGGGGAGCAAATCATTTGGTGTGAGCTCCAACTCGGTAAGGAGTTGACCATATAGTTTTTTGTTTCCTACCTTAAGATGGTAACACTTAGCTAAATCATCAAGCCTGAATGAAGCTACCGACTCTTTTCTTACATTAAATATATACCTTATATCTACGTCCGAGTTTTTCAAAATCCAAGAGATGGCGTCCGCACAAGGGAAAATTTTTGGATGTGTCGCCACCCTGAAAATTACCGATTATTTGATGTTCTTAAATGCCTGGAACTCACCTAGGTCCTCTGCTTCTGTAGAGATGTTTTATTTCTTGAACATGTAATAGACTTTCCCCCATCTCAAATTCTCTCTTTCTTTGTCCAGAAGTCCCTATGTATCGCCATATACTACCCCGACACTTTATGTCTTTACTGTCTGCTGGGAGCTACCAGATGGTTCAACCCATGTTGTTTTCTTTCGTGGAGACATGCATGAACCTGTGGACGGGATAAAAACAGTTAAATGATCAAAGCAATCATAAAAAATAATAAAAATCATTCATGGCCTGATGTTTGTCGTAAATTTCAAGATAATAACAGTCAATGCCCATTGAGATTTTAGGGTGAAAAAACTTGAGCATTAACCTGAAAAAGTTAAATCGAAGAAAAATAGAACAATTCTCTAGATGCAGATCGGAGGAGTTAACAACAACTCCTTCGAGCATATCGAAGGAGTTAATAAAAACTCCTCCGAGCATATCGAAGGAGTTGTTAGTAACTTCTCTTATAAGTATTTGGAAGATTTTTAGCCAAAGTATTGGGTGCTCAGAGGTCTTACAAGAAAATCCTCTGAGTGTATCGGAGGATTTAATAGTAACTCCTTCGATACAATTGGAGGATTTGTTTCCAATTTCTCCGAAGATGTTTGGAAGGGTTGAGTTCAACTCTCTCAAGCATATCGGAGAAGTTAGTAGTAACTTCTCTGATATGCTCAGAGATTTACTAAACAAGTTTCCAAACTGAGTTTATCACAAACACCAAGAATGGCTAAGAATAATTCAGCCAGCCTAAGGGAACATGAGGGATTTTTTGGGTTTACTTAGGTCAAGCCTTCGTGCCTTAAATGAGTTTGGAGGGGGGTTCTCAATGGTTAAAAGTGAGAATAAGGCCCGGGAAAGGATAGGTTGCAGTTTTCTTCAAACATGGGAAAGGATTGATCAATTGTCTATTTCATAGCCATGAGTCGGTTGAGGATTAGTGTAAGGTCAGTGGAAAATGTGTAGGGCCTGGTGTTGGTGAAGTGGCGAATACCGACAAGTGATATTTATGTTCTAGGGTAAAAAACAATGATAAGCAGAAATTTAAATAAAACCCAACCCTAAATTTAAAGAATAGAAGAGAGAGGGATAGACTTACCTGGTTAACATTGCCACATGTTGTGAAAGGATAGGGGGTTTTCTCGAACAAAATTTTATCCCAACTCTTTTGTTCTCCGATTTCTAGTCACTTGCATGTAGTCCAATGGGAATAGTCTTAACCCTGTTTCTCTTTATATAGCCTGATGTCAATTAATGGAATTTAATGTGGTATTTTTGGTTAGAGGTTTTAAAACAACTTTGTCGAATTTGTTCTGAAGAGATAAGAGTAACTCCTCTGAACATATCGGAGGAGTTAGAAGTAACTCCTTCAATATGATCAGAGGATTTCTTCTCAACTCTCGCGATATTCTTTGCTTATTAGAATGATTAACAAGAACTCCTCTGAGTTGCTCGTAGGAGTTTGAAGTAACTCCTCTGAGTTGTTCGTAGGAGTTTGAAGTAACTCCCCCAAGTTGCTCAAAGGATTTTGGAGTAACTCCTTCGATCTATTTGGAGGATTTTGAAGTAGCTTTGATGATCAATTTTTTAAAACTTCAAATTTGAATGTTTTTTAATTTTCTCAAGTGAATCATGAGTTAATAGAAGAATCCTTTGAATGAAGAAGGGGCTTATGAGGTTTTTCTCTTGAGTTCAAAAATAAGGAGGCTCCATTTTTAGGGAAGTATCAAAATAGAAGGTAAAATGGAGAGGTTGTAGTGCCAGTCATAACAAATGGCGAAACACTCGGTGAAGCCTTGGATCTCTACAAAATGACATCCACACATAATTTTATTAGGAAGGAAAATCTATCACACAAATCCATAAGGGAGAAAAGACAGGTCCCATGACCTACATATTGAAAAGACCGAGGTGATTCAAAGAGGGTGAGACTTGTTTAAATTTAATAGATTTCTTTCAAATTTATATCAAACTTCATGATAAATAGCTAAAAGGAAGATGTAGGCAGTAAAGTAGAAACAAAACATCAAGAATGTTGAGAATACAAGTTGTAATGCATTTCTCTAGTGTTGCTCTACTACTAGTGAGCGTCCATAGCCCCGACGAAGTCACCCCAGTGTCACAAGCCTTGCTCTGATGCCAGTGAGCATCCATAGCCCCGATGAAGTCACCCCAATGTCAAAAGCCTTGCTCCACTGCCAGCGAGCATCCATAGCCCTAATGAAGATACTTTCATGCCCCATATGATCTAGAAAGCCTTTCCCCAGGCCTTTACCTTTTATAATATTTGATTCTCTTTTATTTAGAGATACAGGTGGATGGGGGGGTTCCAATTAACCCTTAAAGGCACTAGAGATGACACCTATGATGGTGAGATCTACTAACTTGATTATAGATGAGAAAACTTCCTGAGTCGTGATTCCTAACCTACTACAAACATTTCATCCAGACCATTTTGTTAGCTCTTGTAACATAACAATATATTGTTTATTGTAGTCTCATGGCTCTTCGTTTTCCCAGTGTCTCTTCGTATTGACAAGCTACGTTCCTCCGCCAGAGATTAACTTGTGATAGTGCATAAAGGGTTTGTGTGTCTGGGGAGAAAATTAGAATTGACATCATATTACATAGATGTTTAGGCCCTTTGCACTAGATGTGCTACGTTTAAGCATGTGACTTGCTTCAGGTTGCGAGAACTCCAAAATCACAAGGGAATTCAAAAATAAGGACAAGGTAAAAATAGCAATCAAACAGATCAAGAAAAATCAAACTAACTAAAGAAACAAAATCAAAATCAAAAACCAGAAACAAGTTTTATTTATGTACAAGTGACCAATAGCCTCAATGGCTAATTGATATAATGCTTTAGGACTCGGCCATCTATAGAGAGAGTCGACTTATCTGTAAAGGTTTTGTAATCGAAAAGTGCCTTGGCCAATCTTTTCTTTGATAAGGTAGGGACCAAGCCAAAGCTGTTGAAATTTTGAATGTTTCTCTTTATCTTCATGTGGCTTGTCCCATTTTAGGACTAGGTCCCCAACTTGGAATTCCTTCTCATCGGAAGATTTCTTATCAAACCAACGTTTTATTGTTTGTTGGTGATCTTCAAGCTTGGTTTTGGTCTTGTCACATATTTCCTCAAAGTTTAGCAAGGTATTGATACGACTTTGGATGAAGGGGCATTCTTTGCCTCGAGACTATTGTGTAAGTTGGAGAGAAGGTAGGTAAATTTTTGAGGGTAACACGACTTCTTTTCCATATACAAGAAAGTAAGGTGAAGTTTTGATCGAAGATTTGGGAGTGACACGATCAACCCAGAGAGCATTTTGTTATGCATTGTGTCAATTTCATTGGTGATCAACCACAATTCTTTTTAGGATATAGATGATTTTTTTGTTTGTGGATTCTTCCAGGCCATTTCCTTGGGGATAGTAATTGGATGAATACTTTAAAATAATCCCCTTTTCTAATGCGTACTTGGATAATTTCAAATATGAAAAGTAAGTGGCATTATCAAATACTAAATAGTTAGGAATACCAAACCTTGTGATAATGTGTTGCTCAAGAAAATTTATCACTAATTCCTCATTCACTTTGACTAAAGGTATTGCTTCAATCCAACATGTGAAATAATAAGTTGCAGTCAGAATATACATGTGTTGTTTGGATGAATGAGGATTTATCTCACCAATGATATCTAGGCTCCATTGCTCAAAGGGTTCCTCCACTGCTACAGGTTGGAGAGGAAAAGAGTCTTTGTGTTCCATCCCCATGGATTTTTGACATGCTTCACAGCTTCTCAAGTATGCGTGAGAATCCTTGAAGAGGGTGGGATAGTAGTATCCCGCTCTTAGCACCTTGTGAGTTGTTGTGTCTCCTGAGAAATTACCACCAGTTGGTCCATCATGCATATCTTTTAATACCTTATGAGTGTCTTGTCTTTTAAGGCATCTAAGTAACACTCCACAGAATTCTTTCTGAACAAGATGCCATGTAATAATTGGTACTTCAAAGATTTCGGCCACAACGCTCTTTTTTTCCTAGAATTGAGATGGTCCGGAGTGGTGCCATGCTACAGATAATACTTAAGATCAGTGTAACATGATCCTTCAATGGATAGAACATATGGAACCTATTGAGTATACATTATTGGTTCATCTTGCCAACCATCCTTCTCTTGTTCTTCAACGTCAGCTCCTTGTGTCACTAATTTACACAATCCTTGACCTTTTACGATATTGGCTAGTTTAAATTTGAGGTCGTACTATTGTAGAGTTGTCATCCAATTTCCTCGTCTTTCACCCAATTCCTTTTAAACGAACAAGGATATCACTTCTAGGTGTTGTACGATGACTTTAGTGCAATTTTTTAGGATATACAATCTGAACTGCTTGATTGCTTTATGGATGACAAATGCTTTCTTGTCCACTGGAGGATAATTTAGTTCAAAACCTTGTAACCAAGTTCTCATAAAATCAACAAGGTATTCATCTCCTTGTTCATCCTTTTGCATGAGTACTACTACTAGTGAATGCTCGGATGCAAATGTATATAGCAGGAAATATTTTGAAAAATCTGGACTCCGAAGAGATGGTGCATTGGCTATAGTGATTTTAATATTTTCAAATGATTCCTTCTCTAATGGTGTCCATTTGAATTTCACATTCTTTTTCATCATATTTTGTAAAGGTTTTACAATTTCAGCAAAATCTGGAACAAATCTTCTGACAAAATTGATTATGTTGAAAAAATATTACATGGACCTCTTATTGTGCGGTGGAGCAATTTGTAAAATGGCTTTGGTCCTCTCCAGATCCACTAAAATCCCTTTCTTAGAAACAACATGTCCCAATAAAATTCATTTTGAAACAACGAATATGGTTTTCTTGGGATTAAGCGAAATTCCATATTTTCTACAACATTTGAAACTATGCTTCAGATGTTTTGGGTGGTCTTCTCTTTTTTAGAATAAACGGTGATATCGTCAAGGTAAACCACCATGCTTTGACCGATCAATCCTTTGAAAGAAATGTCCATTTCCCTTTGAAAGGTAGATCCTGCGTTCATAAGACCAAAATGAATTCTTCTATAAGCACAAGTTCCCCATTTGGTTCAGAAAGTGATCTTTAATCGGTCTGGTTCTGCCACGAGAACCTAATTGTATCCTAAAAAACCGTCTAATAGATAGAATAATTGAGATCCAGAGACGAGTTGCAGGATTTGTTCCATTGGGGGAACTGGATAGTTATCTTTGTCAGAAGCGCCATTTAGATTTTAGAAATCTATACAGATTCTTATTTCTCCCGATTTTTTCCTTACGAACACCAAATTAGATACCCAAGTTGAATGTCTTACTTTGAAAATTATTCGGGCATCTAACAACTTCTTGAGTTCCTTTTGTATCAAAGGTTCGAGAGTCGAATGTATATTTATGAGCTTCTGTTGAAATGGTTTGATCCTTTCTTTGATGGAAATTACACGTTGTATAATTATTGTGTCATAAGTCTTCAAGTCGTCATATGTCCAGGCAAAAACATCTCGATACTTCTTGAATAATTTTTTGAATGTGTGTTTTTCTGAATTTGAACAGCAAGTGCCCAGGTTAACAAACTTAGGTTGTTCAAGTGTTCCTAGATTGACCAAGAAATGCATCATCGTGGAATTGTTGGTCTTCAGATTAGTTGGCCTCTTGAACTTGGCTTGTAAATCAAATAACTTTTCAAGAGTTAAAACATTCTTCAGAACACAATTTGTCTTGACCTTATTAGTTTCTTCTCTATAAGCTTGCAACTCTTGTTGATGTATCTCATCATTGAGCACTGAATCTTGGAATGTGTCTGAACTAGTAAGAAAGTTGACAATTCAAGAATCACAGTTGAACACTCTCCAACTCATGACATTGTCAGGTACGGATGGCCTAAACATCAGTTCAACCAAAAAACCATCATCAAGAGGCATAAACTTAGATGTTGCATTGGCCAAAATACCAACATCTACATTTTTGTCATGAGGTATAGAATTAATATTAAATGCATCAAATGAATAGAGAAAATCCCATACCTCTTGCTGATAGGCTTTTAAATGTGAGGACAAGCACTGAATAGTATTTCTTACCTGTCGAACAATGATCTCAGAATCACCAAACACTTTAAGGTATTTTACCTTGAGGTCAATGGCCTTTTTAAGGCCTTGCACCAAGGCTTCATATTCAGCAGTTTTTTTGGTGCATTCAAACTCTAAATGACATGATATGAGTGTTTTTCCTTGTTGGGTTCGATCAGTACGCATCCTATGCCGACTTTATCATGTGTTTTAAAACCATCAAAGAACATGTACCACATGCTCTAAATGTTAGTTTTGTTAATAAAACTAAATCCTAAGTTAGTAAGTATGGAACAATGTCATTATGTATTCGTGGGCGAAGGCCTGATTGTAGTTCTGATGGTATTTCAAAAATCTGAGCTTCGTAACAACCATAATCAGTCTCGAAAAAATAATTTCCCAAAATGGAATTGGAAACGCTAATGGGCTTGTTTTTACCCTCCAATTTCATCACTGTGTGCTTCGTTGTTAACCCGTATTTGATTTTCTTTTCCCTTATAGGGCAGCCACATATGAGACCAATCAATAGTGAAATAACCCTGAAATTTGGTTGACCAATCTCTACTCAAGAGCAAACCATAACTTTCTGGAATGTCTACCACAACTATGTTTATAGTCTAATGGACCCTTGAATCGGATGAAAGTCTGATTAACAGATCCTTGAGTTCCCCTTTCACTTTAACATATGTTCTATCTAACTAGATAATCCTAGTTTTTATTATTTGTGGAACAGCATTTATTTTTTGGCAAACTGAAAAAGGCATGATGTTAGAAGAGGCACCAAAATCTGTTAAACAGTTATGTACGTTGAAATTAAAAAATTTGTAAGAAAAAAAGGTGCTACCTAAGATTTTTAAAAAGTGCTTGTGCTTGTTGTGTTTATAGCTTATGTTATTTCTACCTTGTGGATTTCTGGTGTATCGTTTCCAGAGGCTAAGCTTTCAACAACAACGATAGTTTTTATTTGAGTCTCATGGGGTTTGAAAGCATCGTGCAAAAGTTCACGTTGTTGTGGGAGAGAGAAAATATCAAACATAGAAATATTATCTTTTATCTTCTTCATGTTTTCGATCACATTATAATCTAGGGCATGTAAATTTGAATCTTCCTTAACTTCTCTAGGTTTTCCTTGCATTGCCTTTTCATTATTTCCTACAGTGCTAGACTTGCTTGGTTTATCCTTATTTGCTACAACAATTTTGCCAGTTTTATTGTTAATTTTTTCTAACCCTATATTGCTTTTTATTGGGAGAACATGAGGAGGTGTTATTTTTCTAAGGGGAATGTTTTCTTCTTTGGAGGACAGGGGTTCAGATAGTGGACCTTTGTTGCGCAAGTTATAACCTTTTGGGGAAGCGACTTTAATGATCTGTGTATCTCTGGTAAGGATTTCCTCAATATGTTCATCGTCTAGTTCTACACACCAGTCCCAAAAGGGCATTGTTGATTCTAGGGGATTTTCGTTACAAGTATCAGAAGGAATTGTGCATGGCTTTCATCATCTAAACTTTGTTGATCCAGCAACTAGTTTATTACTAGCGTCATAGAATTTATCCACTAGGGACATGTCCGTTCGGGGTGATTTTGTTGATGATAAGAGCAAAAACTATCATTACTGAAACTATCTAAGTTAAAAGCCATGTGTGGTGGTTCAGGTGGTTGTGGCAGGTTGTCTAGTTTCTTAAAGAATGGGCGAAATTTTTATGGATTTGATGGTCCTTCGTCGACATTCTTCTTAAGGTCCACCACTTCATTCGATGACTTCTTAACCATTTTAACCACATTATCAATATCTTTGGATATTTTGTCGGGTGGATCGGTTAATAGTAGTGGCTTCTTTCTATCGGAATTATTTTCCTCATAACGTGGATGTTGATCATATGCAGATAACTCTGTTTCCACAGTTTCAGCCTCATCAAAGTTTAATGCCAATGTGTTTCTGTTAGATCACTTCACAAACATCTCTATGGATGGAGTTAAGGAAGCTCTATAATATTCAATGGCTAATGATTGAGTGAGAGATACCTCGTGGGCAAAATTAATCAAGACATTAAGAAATATTTGGTTAAAATATTTTATTCTTTCCCTCTTGTCCATTTCGATGGCTCCTAGTTCATTATGCAGGGATTTAGTTGTTTTCCTTTCTCCAAATTTTCTCATAAAAAGTTTTTCATAACTGTCCCAGTCTGTGATAGATCTTGTGGGTAGTATGAAGTACCAAGTAGAGGATTTTTTCGAAAAGGTGTAAGGAAATAGCCTACATACTACATCATCATGTTCGACACCTAGAAGATGTATGGCTAAAAAGAAATTATTAACATGCTCTTCTCGTGATCCGGGTTTGTCTGGGTCAAATTTTGGTAATAGTTTATCAAACTTCCTTGGAATTTCATGAAGCTCCCCAACCATATTTAGAGCTCCTTGGGCTCTCCAACGTGGTATGACCTCTCTATGAATCCTATTTTATCCCATTATTTCTTCTATGGTGATTTATGGTTGTTCACCTTCAAAATATTCTTCATGTTTGATGAAGAAACGTGCATCTCTACTTAAGGGAACTGGGACCTCTTGTAAAGAAGTTTCAGTAAGGTCATCTACAGAGTCACGTAAAAATCAAGATCTGTGTTAGGATGTTTTACACGGATTGCTTTTCTCCTACAGAGTTCAGAAGTTGTAGGTAATTTTCCAAGCATTTTCATGTAAGCACGAGTAATTCTATGAGTTTCATGAAGTTCTTCTTGAGGTATATGAAACTAGGCCTCATAATGTATTTCAGGACTACCAGAAGGACTTTCGAAATTAGCCTTCGAGTCTTCATAAATAACTTCTTGTTTAGACTTGATTAGGGGAAACGAGCTAGGTTGTTAATTGGGATTACTCGTTGAAGACTGATTTTGGTTATTGTTTAGTTCATGTAAGTAAGCCATAAAATATGGGCCTCTTTCTAGCGCCAATTCTGTTGAGGGGTTCTAATTTTCCTGACAACAACAAAGGGTACTCCCCGCTATAAGGTCCAAATTAGACTATACACCGTTTGGTTTAGGAGTCCCATCCGAAATTTGGCTTGGTTGCCATCTATTATTATCTTTTGATTTTCTTACCAGTTATGTAGACCATGTATGTAAAGACAACTAATCTATAATCTATGCTAAATCCTAGCTATGAGCTTGCTAAAGTCACCAGTGAGTTATTTTGCAACCAAAACTTTGCACAAAACTTTATACAGTTAGTTGTATAAAAAGAGAAATACTGGAAGCAATAACATACATATGTGTACAATCAGATTAGTCTAGATCATAACAACATATATTGTAATAACTCACAAAACTCAAGGCGTGTAAATATTCAAAGAAACATCAATAAATGAAGAATGATTAAGATTGTATGAGAATTAGTCTACAACAAACAAAGCATTCTTGCAGTCCATTGAAATAACAAATATCTTCACTTGAAGTAGTTCAAAGTTTGGATCAGTTTCTACACATAATTCCTTCTATAACATGATGGCCCTGAGGGGTTCTCAATATTCATTAACACTGCATAAGCTCTCGAAGAGGTTCTTGGGTCTATACAATGCTTGAAAAGCCAAAAAAAAGTCTTTGTTCAAGGAGTCTCTAGTCTATTTTATACAAATAATAGTAACTCCTACTTGTCTTTTGTCCTTCTTCTTGAAGAGGCAGTTACAAAATTGTTCACATTCCCTTCTCTCATGACAAGTGGGAAAAAGGATGAAACTTGAGGTAGTTAGGAAAAGGACGAAAGGGAAAACAATTGTTTGTCCTTTTCCCATGAACTTTTTCTTCGGAGATAAGTTGTCCAGACTTCCAACTAGATATACAATGACTCAATCCTCCTGTAAGATAGTTTCTCCAACATTGCCTCGATCATGGCAATGTTATCATCCAAGGCAGTCATATCTTTCTCCAATATTGTCATGTAATCTTGTATCATAGTATGGAGCATCGTTGGTTGTAGTAAATGTTGATCAATAAGATCGGTTGAGATAAAGGTTTATGTTTGAACTAGTTGTCTCCTTCTACTTGAACTTTCCTGAACCGCATTCACTAATTCTTCCCAAGTTCGTCTAACCTTGGGAGTTGACCATGCCTTATCAACTTTCGAGTAGATTTATGAGTTCTTGAACAGATCCCCATTACTTTGGTTACTTCTTTGTCCGCCCATTTCCCTACCTGTTGGTAATGGTCTAATGCATATAGGTTTGTTTTCCTTGTTGATTTTGAGGGTCTGTACAATTCTAGAGGTGCATCAGTATTTTTTGTTATCCAAGTATCAATGTATGTTATACCTTACCGGATAGTGTTGTATTGTGTTAGCTGCATTTGTATCCAGTCGTTTTGTTCAATAATTGTTGTAGCCACATTTTGGAAGGGATGCAGGTTGGCATACATATCGATGATGGCACCTTCCAACTCATTCCTTACTTTTTTCGAGTTGGTTTTAAAATTGAGAAGACTCCTTTCGTCTATCTTAACTTGCTGGAGCCTCTCTTCCAACTCTTTGATACTCATTTCATTCCCTTGTTCTATTGGCACAACCTCTATATATTGTACACAAATGCATCCATGATTGAAAATCCTACCCTAGTTGTTGCCACAGGATCTTCCTTGAAATATCCTATGACGACGACTTGAGTTGCTACTGACAAAGGAGCTCCTTCAGCTGTTGGAACCTTCTTTACCCTTTCTTGTAAAATTTGACCAGTTTTTCTATCATATGTGAAACTACATAGATCTAATATTTCAGCTAAACAAAAAGGTTCCCAAGGCTCGAGACCCAAACCATTACTTGTTTTTTCTACTCCTGCGTCAGCGGTGGATGATCTAGGGACATCCAAATCCATCGGGTGTGTGTCACCCTCTCTATCATCTGCATTATTTTTCTGCCTTTCTTATTCAACAACTTTATCTGCTACTTCTTTTGTTGCTAATTATGTTGCTACCCTTGCCACTTCAACTAACTCTTTTTCCTTTTCAGCAGCAACTTTCTCTTCAGCCTCCAATTTTTCTTTTGCTTCATTCTTCTGCCCTAGCTTTAGCTTTGTCAACTTCTAACTTTTGTTTTTTCTTAGCATCATTCCTTCTCTTTAGCACCTTCTCTTTGTCCTTTCTCTTTTTATCTGTTGGTGCTTCCCCATCTTCTTTCGCAGAAACTGAATGATTTGAGATGGATATAGGAGAAGATCTCTTAGCTTCATCTCTCTCTGCATCTTTTCTTGTTGCCTCTCTTGTAGCTTCCTCATCTGCGATCCTACCTTTTGGTTGACCATGTCTGTTGAAAATAACTTCATCATAAGTCCTGACATTTTTATGTACTCCTTCTTCCCATAACTCGATGGTACACTCATAAGGGAGTCTCATGCTATGAAAATGTTCTTTGACGATGTTCTTGGGGTTGTGTCTCCTGAATATTTCCTCTCCAAAATGGTAGGAGAGCAAGATGTCTACTTTTGTCTGGGCTTGTTTGGTGTTTTCAAAGAAGTAGTTACCAATGTAAAGAGGCAATGGAGGCCAAATGGATTTCTTCGATCTATATAACATTCCTCCGACCCCATGTATGATGGTTTTATATGCTACTTCTTGGAGCACAAGCTTTTCGGGGACCAACCTAGGAAGTAGATTAGGTGGTTCCATTGCACCGTATATCCTTATATATGTACCATGTTCCATTAAATAAAAAATCCCAGATATTCCTTATAACTGTTATGGCATTGTCGGTCATACAAGGTGGGGAGGTGCAAAAAATAAACTTATACAGTGGAGCAAGGAAGTGTTCATAGATATTTTGATAATATGTTCGATACTTGTGCTCCTAGAGCACCTTGCAGTAAATATGGATAGCAACATCAGTGGGAAACCAACCCCATCCCATATTCGGGTATTTGTGAGTGATGCACATTATGTATAGAAGTTATGAAGACATATAAAAGGTCGAGAAGATACCTAGTTGTGCTTGTGTAACTATTGAAATCACATCTTTGACATTCTCAGACAATATGTCTTCCCAGTTCAATCAGGCCCCTACATCTTCATAGAAATAAATTAATGGCATATATGACAAAGGAAAGTGTGTTGCATCAGGTTCCCCATGCAACTTGCACAACATGGCTACCATATATTGGTAGGTTCTTCTTAGATTGGTTGTGGGGTGTCGACTCTTGGGTCGATATTTGAACTACTTGTCTTCTTTATACCAAGTGGGGAACAAATCCTTTGGTGTGAGATCCAACTCACTAAAGAGATGACCATCTAGTTTTTTGTTTCATGCCTCAAGATGGTAACACTTAGTTAAATCATCAGGCCTGAATGAAGCTATTGGATCTTTTCTTGCATTAAAGATATACCTTCTATCTACATTCGAGTTTTTCAAATTCCAAGAGATGGCGTCCACAGAAGGGAAAAATGTTGGATGTGCCGCTACCCTAAAAATTCTCGATTTTTTTATGCTCTTAAATGCCTAGAGCTCACCTATGTCCTCTGCTTTTGTAGAGAATTTTGATTTATTGAACATGTAATAGACTTCCCCCCATCTCAAAGTCTCTCCTTATTTGTCCAGAAGTCTTGATTTGACATTGTTGGCACAGGGGAAAACCCAGGGTTCAACACTTCAACAGTGGACCAACAAAACCCTAACTACCAGCCCTTTCGACAACACCTGCAAAGCAGATGAAGTCTCACCCGAGGTAGAGGCAGGGGGGGTTACAGGACTCAGGTGTCTACAACCAAACTGGGACACAGATCTGTGATTACAACACTTAGAAAAGCACTAAGCAACCATAGATCTATCTAGCATATATAAAGATCAATGCACTAAGCAAATAAATACATAAACAACATTGCACAGAGCATGTCAAAACACAGGATATACGTGGTTCACCACAGTGTGGGTCTACATCCACCAATATTCATCTTCTTCTTTATTAGTCGTCAATCTGCTTACATTCTGCTCCTGTGCACAAAGCCACAGAGCCTAGCTTCGCACCACCAGACAGGTGATCTGTGCACTAAGCACCAGATCCACCTTCCCAAAGTGAGGTCAAGGTATAGATCCAAATCCTCCTCTGTCAAGCACAGAGCCTCTTGTTAAGCTCCAATCTACCCAAGTAAATTAGAGTTCAAATGATTGTCAATCCAGTGTTTGTAAGACTTAGAGGCATGTCCAAAGTATATGGATTTAGAGATAGTTTTTATCTTTAATGGAGATAAACCAAAAACCTATTCTAAGGCTGAATATGAAAGAGATGCTAAGCTTCTATTTAGAAGTCATCTTCATAGATCTCATAACAGTAATCAGCACTTGTTTTTCTAAAGAATAAAAACAGTAAGCATTCAAGAGAAAGTTTTAAGGCCTATCAAATGTTAGAAGAAAAAAACTCTTATTCAAGAGATGCATTCATTGTCTTCTTTCATTCATTTAACAACTATCATCAAATCAAATCAAAGTACTGAAAGCATAAATGATTCAAAAAGCATTTGAAATTATCTTAATGCTTGAAGTCAAACTACACATTGAGTTCTCATTCAATAAACCATTCACAATATGAGTAAGGCTTGAAAACATTAAGCATGTAACTGAGCTATGAAATTCATCTACCTACAGCAAGATAAAATTCATCTACAACAAGCAAGATCTGATCTAAAACATGTACTTGAAAAAGAACACAAGGAAAGAGTGTACTAGTTGGCAATGGGGGCCCTCCAATGCTTCCTTGGTACACTTTAGTTGACTTCAGCTAAGAAAGAACTCCAGTAGCATTCAAATCATCATAAGCATTCACATGAGCAAAACACAAAGCTGATCTTCAAGAGTGCAAATTCTCAAGTTTCTTCATTCATATCAAGATTGTCTTACTAGTTTAAGCTTAAGAGTATTTATACAAGAGTCTTAAAACCAAAAATGCTAAAATGTCTCCTAAATATTATGATTAGATCCAAAATATCCTAGGAGGGTCGAATCCCTCCTTTGGATCCACAATATATGGTCAAAATCCCACGAAATCCAAAACTGTCCAAGATTTAAGGCTGAAACACGACATTTTCTGCTGAAGTGGCCCTGTTTGACCAGCATTGACTGGACATCTGGAAGGCTCGGATTTCGAATCTGGTAGCTCATTCTCCATCCTTGTACTTCAGGGAACACAACCCAAGTGTTAGATTTCGCTCAGGTGTCCTGCAAGTATACAAACCACGGAGCTTTTACGGGATTTGGTCAAATCCTATAATTTCTGGTAAATTTTCAATTTTAATGCTAAAATTTAGAAAACTCAATTCTTAAGCTAAAGAATGACAAATATACCTTGCATAGGCTGTTTCATGGGAAATGTGGAATGAAATGAAGGCAAAATGGATAAATAAAGAGGCAAAAGTATGGTTTATGGAAGCACAAAAATGGACTCAACATCTCCCCCAAGAGGAAGTCCTTGCATGTCCTCATGCACAAAAATGTCCCTAACCTGTGTTACTGATCTTCTGCCACTTCTGCTGCCTGCAATAAAGTTGCCACATTCGCCTGAGCTGTATGAAGTGCTTTCATCTTTTGATACTTCTCTTTATAAGCCTTTTTCTTCTGGAACCACTTATAAGCTTGTTTGGAAATTAACTTATTCTGTTTTTGAAGCTTTTTGTTTTTCTTCTTCAAAGTGTCATTCTCCTCTTGTGTTTTGTGGCTTTGAGTTCTTAGCATTTCATTTTCTGTTTTGATGTATCTTTCTAAGACTTCAATTTATTTGATTTTTCTCTTCATCTTTCTTATTTTCTTGTTCTTCCTGTCAAGTTCAGATGTGGATGTACCAGCCACCTTTTCCATTTGAGGTTCTTCTTTCATGTCCCTGATTAGTTGTTCCATATTCACTCTCATATTTTCATAGGTAGAAGTTTCCTATTCCTCAAATCCATCATTTCCAAATGATTGTGCTTCAAGAGTCTGAATATGTTCATATTGTGCATGTTGTGCTTCATCATCTTTCTCTTGTATTGGGCCTTTTTGAACTTGTGGTCGTTTTCTTGTCCTCCTTTCATAAGTGGTGAAAAAATTGTCTTTTTCCTCAAGTTCCTTCTCTTTTAATACCATACTTCTTGTTTTTCTCCTCCCCATAGGCGGTTTTGGGCTTGTTTCCTTGGGGTGTTGTACCTCTCCTTCATCATCAGTCACTACTAGAATTTGCTCCTCTTCTTCTTCCTCTTTTATGGTTTCAAAACCATTTTCAATGGTAAACTATTGCCAAATCACATTTTGCTTCTGAAGTTCATCTTTAATGATCATTTTGATAAGACCACAATGATACAAACTCCTCTCTGTGTTCCTTCCCTGTTTCTGGACAGTCTTGGCCATTTTGGAAAGGCTTTGTAAGAGGAAGTAAGGCATATTGATCTCACAGTCACCTCTCAAATGTTGTAGCAGTTTAATATGATATAGATAAATGATGTTAAACCTACCCTCACAGGTTATAAATTTCTGTATAAGGTATGCCAACTCATCCCAGGGATGGACCAACCAACTCCTTGGGATTCCTTTCTTCCAGTTTACTACTGCTACCCTTGACCTTGAAATAAAAGGTACCCATGATTTCTCTTTGAAATGTTTGGTTTTAAAATATCTCTCTCCTATTTGTAGTAGTCTAGTGACAAATGCAAGGCTATCTTCAGTGATCCTGATGGTAAGGTTCCCAACAGTAGCTCTCTCCCCATCAAATGTTTGAGCAAATTCTAAGGCAATTCCTTCACAAAATCCATCAAATTTTTCAAAAAAACTTAACCATTGTTTCTGTTCCAGAATTTGCATACAATGTTTGTGTATTTCTGATGCTACAAGCCTCCCAGGTTCATATCTTGATACCATATTTCAAAAATTTTCAAAACAAGACCTAAAATATTCCCACTGTTTTGAAAAAAAACTTCAACTCTGCAATATTTCTCAAACTTCCAGCTCTGTGTGAATTTTTAATTTCTGTGTATGGTCTTCAAGAAGAGTTTCTGTTCAAATAAGCAAAAGAAATCTCTTATTTTTTATTCCTAAGCTTGTTCTCTGTTCATGAAAAATTTGCACAGGCATGCCTGGTAAATTTGAAAAATTCTCGGGCTCCTCTGTCGAACTCTAACTCAATTTCCTTCTTTAAATTAGGCTCTGCTAAACATAGACTAGCTTGTTTACAATTGTATCTAGAACGTTGAATTTATACTTAGCTGTGTAAATTCTGAGTTCGAGCTTACCTTCAGAGGTCGACTCCTGTTTTGATACGTTTTCTGCCCTTGCTTCACCACGTACCTCTTCAATTCCCCCACGTTTTCTTCCACAGAATGAAATCTTGTATGTTGACAGTGTGATTGTCAACATACAATTCATTTTCTATCAGAGGATTTCGGAGTAGGGACGAGTCAATGTGCTATAGTGTAGGGATTTAGGATGCGTAGGAGGAGCAATGAACTAGAATGTAGGGATAACAAACTAGGATGTAGGGATTTGGAATGCGTAGAGAGAACAACGGGGTGTGTAATTCGAAATGGTGGTAGTGTATGCAGAGGTGCGTCGGCAGTTCAAATCTCGGGGCATGCAAAATGAGACACAACGTGCATGTTTGGTGAGGCTCAGCAAATATGAAAACTAATTGAGTCGTTTTATTTTTATGAAGAGAGAAAAACATTGATGGAGATTTCAACAAGGTTTTTATTTTTGAAAATGGCTTGTACATCAATCACAACTGAAGGTGCTACTCTATTTGTACCTTGTACTCTTCTCCCCTTTGCAATTATTATGAGATGTGGTTTTTAAAAATGCTCATTTGTCATATAACTCCCGAATTTTTTCAATTCCTTCATCAAATATGAACTTCTTCTTATAACCCCTTTTGAATGTATGCAAACCATCTTGATTTATACAACGATACCTTAGTCTGTGTATATAACAGAGCTTTAGACAGCTTTAAAATAACACTGTGTTTTGGTATTTGAAACCCAATCCCTCCTTATAACTCCTTTAGAAACCAAAAGTGGTTCTTCTGAGTACCATTTTAAATGCTTTTGAGGATGAGAGAAAAAAAATGGAGTGATGAAAGGATAATGTAGGGGAAAGGAAGGATAAGGCATTTATCATTCCTAGCTTAGGAAGAATTCTCAAAATTAAAGAATTAAAACGGAAAATATACTAACTTGTTTGCTCATTGTGTTTTGTTGGCTAAAGCTGGATGGGATGCTGGTGCAAGTCCTCAGATTCCTCTTGTATTTACTTTGCTAGTATCTCAGGTCCTTTTTATTGATTGAAATTGATATCTTCTCAGGTCCCTTGCTGATTGAAAAATTGATATTTTCAGGTCCCTCTACTGATTGAAATGGTTGTCTTCATCAGGTCCCTCTGTTGTTTTGAAATGAATATCTTTATCAGGTCCCTCTGCTGAACTTGAAATGGATATCTTCATCAGGTCCCTCTGCTGAACTTGAAATGGATATCTTTATCAGGTCCCTCTGCTGATTGAGATGAGTGTCTTCATCAGGTCCCTCTGCTCTTTTGAACTAAATGTCTTTATCAGGTCCCTCTGCTAAACTTGAAATGAAGTTGGCTCCTTTCCTTAATGCCTGTTGTCATCTGTAGAAGGATTGAAAGGTATACCTTATCCCCCTCAGCCTTATTTATTGACTTGTCCTCAAGTTAGAAAAAAAACTTTTGATGCTGAACAAATAAAACTAGAAATTCATGATAAAAATTTATTAGTTTTTGAAGAATTTTGGTTGGCCAATGTTACTTGGTTTTCCAATCAAAATTCGAGTTTATATTGTGCCGGTTACCTGGGTTTTCACAACTAAACTCCCTTTTTCTCTTTTTTCTTTTTTCTTTTTTCTTTTTTCC
>JASDQU010689583.1:38634-51314 GCA_032191745.1 Picea mariana | reverse complement strand
CAGGATGATATTCATGATGTTGATTCTCTAATTGAGAAGTCACGTCAATATCTTTATGAAGGCTCAAAAACAAATATTTTATATGATATATTGTTGTTGGTGAACCTGAAGCTTTTGAATGGTTTATCAAACACATGCCTCACACAGATACTAAGGTATTTAATTTGTTAATTATTTATGCCTGCATGTTCACAAATACTTAAAAGGTTCGTTTTTTTCCTATATTTCTATTGTTTTCTAATTTGTAAATTAGTATATTGGATGAGATATTGATGATTAATATTTTTTATATTGACTTGTTGTTTAGAATTTTGTAGATTTTTAGGTGAAGTTCTATTACTGACGTTAAATATTTTGCAATGCACATATCGAGAAATATCCGTGATTATGAAAGAAATTGGAATGGACTATCGGGCTATTGATGCATGTTCTAATGATCATATCATATATTATGGATAATACGCATTAGAAAATGAATGCCCACAATGTCAAATAAGTAGATATAGAACCGATAAAGCATCAAAGAAGGTGTCTTGCAAAGTTATTTGTTATATTTCGATAATTCCACGTTTCCAACAGTTGTTCAGGTGCCAAAGTATAACACAATTTATGGAATTCCATGCAAAGAACATAAGTCGAGATGATGTTCTTTGAATGCCTGCAGATGGTTTTGCATTGAACTACATCGTATAAAAGTGTCCAATTTTTAAAGAAGAACTTCGCAATGTTAGACTTTCGTTGGCAGTTGATGGTGTCAATCCATTTGGAGAGCTTCGTTCTACATACTCAGTGTGGCCTGTTTTTGTTATAAAAAATAACCTTCTTCCTTAGATGTCGATCAAGAGAGAGAACACAATGTTGGCAATGATTGTTAAAGGTATTTAATTATCTTTTATTTGCTTTAAGGTATGACAAAATATTTCATTTCTTTGTTTTGTGCATGGTAATTATTTCTTTTATATATAACGACATCTAGATAAGTATAATTAATCATGCAATATGTTGAACCAATTAGGTAGGTACCAGGTTAAAGATATGAATGTATATATTGAGCCTCTTATCGATGAGTTGTTGAAGTTATGGGCTGGCGTCACTATGTATGACATCTCTAGACCAATAGGGAAAAAACAATTTCAATTCCATGGAATACTATTATGGACAATTCATGATGCTCCCGGGTTAACACATTTTTTTGGTATATTGTTACTTTATTTTGTGATTTAATATTATATATATTTATTGAAAATATCATGCATTATTTTAAATAGTAACTCTAATTTGATGCTACATTAATTTATATATCTTGTAGGTCTTCGAACAAAGGGTAAATTTGCATGCCTAGTTTGTGGTCCGAGGATAAAATCTCATCGTTCAAGGAGTTTAGGAAAGGAAGTGTTTGATGAGTATAGGCACTTTCAGCCTAAGAACCATAGTTATCGAACTACAGACAAAGCAAATTTCAATGGTAAAGAAGAAAATGGAAAAAAAAACATGAAGAATGACACCTCGCCTATGGAAGTTGGAATATATTAGAAATCGTCAAGGTACGCAAATTATTTATGTATGACATATTATATAAATCTTTGGTTAATTTCATTAGTATTAATTTCATTTTGTCCCATTAATTAGTGTTAATTTCATTTTGTTGATGTTTCATGAATGTCGTTAAGGCAAGAATGTGCTTCCACAAGAAATGAAAAGTTACCTGATGCAATTCAGTAAATTGCCATACTATGAGAACCTACAAATAGTTCATCTGTTTGATACAATGCATATCGGAAAGAACATAACATAATTGTTATGGCGAATATTAGATGGAAGGACTAACAAAGAGAGAATTGGAAATATTTGTTGTGACATCCATGAAGTTAATCACGCATTGCAAAGTATTATTATTAATTCTAATGGTGATGGTCATGAACAAAATACTAGTCTTCCTTGGTTATTGACAGAGCAACAGAGCAATATTGTAAAAGAGGTCATTCAGAAAATTAGGTTTCTGACGGGGTTTTCGTCGAACATACAAAATATCTTAACGAAAAAGGTGATTTTGGTGGCGTTAAAACACATGACTGGCATACATTCATTAAGGTAATTAGTAGGTTATAATATATTTCTTTATTGGTACACATTTTTTGGAAACAAATAATAATTATTTATTTTTTGTTACAGTATGTTCTACCTTTATCTCTCCCAGATGACTTTGACAACAACACAAAACAAATTATTTATGTACTTGTAAAATACATGAGGTAAGTAGTGTTTTATAAGGAAAATGTACTTCTTATGTGATTTGTAGAGGAACTTATTGACATATTATGTTGCAAATTTATGTATGCCTTGATATTATTTTATTGTATCGACATTTGTAGGTGGTTATCATCAAAAGAAATCCATAAAGAAGATATAAGGTATTGGAAGAGATAAATTCCCCGACTAATGTGTCAAATGCAACAATATCTACCTCCAACATTTTTCAATGCAGAAGAACACTACCTCATACACCAAGTTGAGGAGATTGAATTATGTGGACCAGTAAACACAAGGTTGATGTGGATGGTGGAGATGCAGTTGAAGTCACTGAAGGCTTTTGTTAGACAAAGAGCACGTCCGAAGGATTCTATGGTTGAGGGAAATATGGTATATCAATGCAAGGTGTATATTAGTCAATATCTACCTAAATTAGCAGAAAATATGAATGTGCCTTGCATTTGGCATCTTGACTCCATCAACAAATTTGAAGGGAAGGTCCTATTCAGGAAAGGTAAAATGAGGACCCTGAAAGGTAATTATTAGATGTTGACGTAGATTTAATATATTACACATTTATTAAATTATTCCTTTATTAACAATGGCTAATTAATGATATTAAATTATTATTCTATCATATAGTTTCTCGAGAGTGGGATGCTTTACATTTATACATTGCAAACAACCTTCATTGGATGGAGCATTGGATAGAATATACTGAAGAATACTTCGATAGGTTATCATGGGAAGGGGTGAGTAAGATGATTAAAACATTGCATCGTCATCAAGATCAATTTCTTGATCTTACATCAAGGGAAGTTGATTTAGCCTTTGGTTTAAGATAAACAGGCAAGTTAAATTTTTAACCCACATTTTCCTAGTTTTTTCCCAATTTTTCAATGTATTTGGTTTGTTTAATTTTTGAAATATATATTTACTGTAACATCCTGCTCTTGCGTGCACTGAACAAACTTATTATTTGAGGTCACTTGCTCGCAATTGATCCAGATTAATATACTTTTGGGAATTTGATTTATGATTATGAGGCATTATGGTTTGATGACATGTTGTTTTGCTGCATTGACATAGACAGGTGCTATTGAATCGGTTTTATTGAGTGTGTAGGATTTTGGACCTAGAGGATGCAGAGGCATCGATGGAACTCCTTGGACTCCAGATTAAGTTGATGAATGAACTATTGGGGTTTGATTGTTTTATATGATATATTTTTGCATCTGATTAGATGATATGATTATGGATATATTTTTGACATGATTCGTTGATGATGCAGACTGACGATAGGTTGTCAACCAGACTCACATGTGGAGTAGAGGGGTCATGCACAACTACCAGAGATGTTGAGGGAGAGGTGTGGACAACAACCCTGCCACAACCTACTAGCACTCCCATCGTGGCTTGAACTGTAGTTTAATGATTACCTAGTTTGAGGAGACCCATGATGTCATGAGGGCTGAATACGACAGTCGCTCATGATGATTCTAAGGGGTGTGAAATAAGGGAGGGGCCTTATTCCTTAGAGGCCCTTAGTCTCCCACAAGATCACCTGGAAGAGTATTGACTCCAGGGGTTTATGATGTCTACCAAGTCAGTCAAGAGCCAAGTGGCACCCTTGGAGCATGTGGTGCATCCTGAAGGGCATGTCATGCAAGAAAAATGGAAAGAGGCGAGTGGCACCATAGGAGCATGTAGTGTGTCCTGAAGGGCACATCACACAAGAGAAATAGAAAGAGGTGAGTGGCACCCTTGGAGCACCTAGTGCATCCTGAAGGGCACATCGCGTTGTTATTTAATAATTGGATCAATGTAGATGGCCTTAGGATGAATAACGTGTTAAGTAAGATTTAAAAATTTTCCCCTAATAACATGTCGCCTAGCCTAGGAAAATAAAGTCTAGGTCTAAATTATACTTGTGATAATTTTTTATCTTTATATATATATATATATATAATAAATAATAATGATGATCTTCATTAATCTTGTGACAAGAAGGGAGTAAGCAATTAAATTGATTTATAAAAATCTTTTGGGATAAAATTTAAAAAGGGGAAATAATTGTTTTACTATATAATGCTAATTAAAAATTTATTCATTAAAAAGAAAAAAGGGAAAAAGGGTAAGTTTCTACACCTACCAATTGAGTTTTAAATGAAAAGGGAAAGAGGGAAATCTAAAATAATTAGGAAAATAGGAAAAAGTAGGAAACATAAAAAGAAAGGGGAAACTCAAGGAAAAGCAGAGAGTCTAACTTAGTAAGGTATATAGCATTAAAGAACCTTCTAAATTGAACTCAACTAGTAAATTAATAAGGGGGAAAGTCATTAAAACTTGTAAGGGAATATGGGGACACCTAGGAGCGATTCTAGGAATGACTCTAGGTGGGTGAGGGAAATAGGGGTAATCAATTAATTAATGAAATCAATTTATGAAGGAATGAAGGGGATGGGTGACACATGTACGGGGAGGATTTTTATGGATTAAATTATTAAACTTTAAATTAAATAGGATTTTGGGAAAGTAAGGGACTTCAAAACTCTATATAATGGAGGGAGGATAAGGATGATGGATCTCTTCTGTTATGCATAATGTTACATTGCAGAAATTTATACTTGACTGACTTAGCTTGTGGGAGTTGGGATCCCCAAGTCGATGAGGAGTGATAGATCAATCTTGAGAGGTGAGATAGGAGCTAGATGATTCTCTAGATAGTGTGCATGGCCCCTTTGCAGCTCGGGGGGGATAAGGGGGAAGAAGAGTACCCCTAGCGTTGGCTGAGAGGTACTGGTGAAGTCTCATCGGTCAACAAGCAGGAGTTTCATGAAGCGCATGAGACATCAACTCAGAGTGGGCGATTGGGAAATGATACGCTTCCTTTATGTCTGCATGGTAGATTGTTAGTATGATTGTTCTTTTAGTTTTGCATGTCTAATTGGGTAAGGAAAATTATTGTCTTAGAATTCTAGTTGATGACTGAAATTTTCCCCATAGCCTTTAGCTCGATGTTGATTTCCCATGGCCTTCGATCCCTACATGTCTTGACCATCTCGTGGTTTATTTATTGTGATGATTGCGGCTTATTTTTGCCTTTGTCCCTAGCTCATCATTCCACGCCCGAGTAGTCAACCAGGAGCATGATCTATGGTCGTCGCTTCGTCGTTAATAGACCTATGGATCTCAACGTCCTACTTTTTTGTGCGTGGATGATGAGCAAAGGATGTTCCTATTAGCCATCTACCTCTGTTGTTTGTCCTTGGCAGAGTGTTGTCTTGCGCTTTCTAGCAAAAAGTACCTCTGTGTATTGATTTCTTTGCGTCCTTGTTGGTTTATTTCTATTCTTGTTTTTGTTCTCCGCGCCTTAAGGGCTTAACCTTGGATTTTCTTTGTGCTTTGGCTGATAGAATCTCTGTGATCATTTCAATGAATTTTCGCAATGGATCTTTGCGTTTCTCTTACTGTTGTCTGCGTTTTATTTTTATGCGTCTGTGTTATTACACTAATCCCATCGCTTGTTTGGTTTATGGACTGCGATTACATTTTACTGACTTCTATCTGGAGAACTATTATAATATCCAAACAAGCATTATGAGGCATTATGGTTTGATGACATGTCGTTTTGCTGCATTGACATAGACAGGTGCTATTGAATCAGTTTTATTGAGTGTGTAGGATTTTGGACCTCGAGGATGCAGAGGCATCGATGGAACCTCGAGAATGCAGAGGCATTTATGGCTTGTAATGTACAACTTGTCTTGTAGATAATGTGATATTCAATTGTTAATTGTTGAGTTAGATTGTATTAATGATAGATTAAATTGTGATTGTTGTCTAAATTGACATTTAGACTTGCGAATTAGATTTCACATGAGGTTTATTTAGCCTTGCACATTATTGACTAGTAGTCATCTAGACTTTATAATTTGGATATGAGACTAAGTTAATTCGATATACAGTTATTGTTAATTCAACAAATTGGACTCTCTAATTTAAAGTTGTATTTCATGTTAAGATAGGTTGTAAATCACTGACTAGTTTTATTTAGACTGGTTAATTTAGATCTGTAATTAACGCTTCTTTAGACGGTAAATATTGACCAGTTTAGGCCTGATATAAGGGTTGGGTTATTGACGAAGTCCTGTTTGGGCTTGTGTCTTCCCTTGTTATCATCCACTAGCATCCCTTCGACCTGTTGATGGGGTATGGGCATAGTTTTCTTCGGTAATCGACCTGTAGCGCACGGGATTTTCTTGAATCCTTGGTCCCATTAGGATTGTTGCACCAAGGTTATTGACGTGCCTATCACCCAGGAACAACATGATTCCGGTTGAGGGGATCATTGCATGCCCTATTTGATAGAGGCGAACGATAACTTGGCTAGAGTCCGTGTTACCCAGTGGGGGCATTGATCGTTGTAGTCATTTTTAGCGCATGGGTTGTGACGCCTTTGTGTGTTGGGTTTGCATGCCTTGAGGTTCTAGTATTGTTTTTCAAGGCCATTGTGTCGGGCGGGGATATTGTCCCTTAATCTTGTATGCGTGTCTTTTTGCATCGGGTAGGTAGTCTTTTTCTCCTTGTTGTCTACGCATGTTTCACCCAGTTGCTCTTGCGCCAGTGCGTGGAGTCATAGTAGCCTGTTGCCTGGACAACATGCTTGCATTCATTGTCATTTGTGTGGTTAAATGTTGTTTTCATCACCTTCTTTCCTTTCAAACACAAAGAAAAAAAATATTCACTTCTGCATCGCTTGTAGTCGTGAAGAAAAGGGGTCGTTACATGTGGTATCAGAGCCAGGTTCAACCCGTGACTTGGGATCACTACAAATTTCATTGACATGATTTTGACTATAATGTTGCTAATTAAGTTGACTTGTATTCATGCAGGTAATCATGGTTAGAGGACGTTGCGGAGGCAAACGAAGGGGTGTTAGGGGAGGAGGTGCGACGCCTCCAGTAGAAATCATGCCTGGGGGGTCTAACCCTAGGGAGACGAACATGTTGTCGGGCAGGAGAAGATAACAGTGGGTGATGTGGTTGGAATGATGAGATATTTTAAGTGCATGTCTGAGGCATTGATCAACCGTTTGGACAGAAATGAGGCCAGAGTGCCGACACCCCCTGAGGGTCCACTGCGCGCTCCGGTCAGTACTA
Source organism: Picea mariana (assembly GCA_032191745.1). NCBI lineage: Eukaryota > Viridiplantae > Streptophyta > Pinopsida > Pinales > Pinaceae > Picea > Picea mariana. The sequence goes on along the minus strand of JASDQU010689583.1, from coordinate 43,902 downwards.
GTAGCATTCACCATGAACTCGAGAAGGTCAAATTTCCTGAGATATTTGATGCCCCAGATGGTGCAGCCACCGAGGCATAGTTGGAGAATATGGAGATGTGTTTTTCACTTCGTGACTATACCTCCAACATGAAGGTTTGCATGGTGGTCTTTCAACTAAATGGGAGCGCTCTTCTATGGTGGAAGGTGCTCCTGCCACAACTGAACATGGTCGTCAAAGACGTGTCATGGGAACTGTTCGAGGAATGGTTTTGAGAGAGGTACCTATCAGAGGAATTCATTGAGCGCCAACTCAACGAGTTCAATGCCTTATAGCAGGGCAATCGTACGGTTCCCAAGTACGAGGCCCTTTTTATGGAGCTACTTTGGTATGCTCCACATCTTAATACTAATAAACTTAAGGTCAATGGGTTCGTGTTAGGCCTTAATGGGAGCATATGTGAAAGGGTTAGGATTCTGATGCCTCAAACCTTGCATGATTCCATCTAGAAGGCCCTCATACAAGAGAAGGATCTTATTAGCGAGGGTCAGAGAAGGACTCCAGCGAGACCAGCAGGGCATATTTCATTTGGTGCACAGTAGCATTAGACACCAGCCAAAAAAATGCCAGGATATCATGGCTTCCAGAGGGGATCCACTTTCACTACACCTCTATGATCGATGCCTCAACAACGAACACCTTATTGGGGACCACAACATCAAGAACAACATCGACCGCAACAACAACAGTTTAGGCTTGTTCAATAGAATAGACTGAGATTCCAGGCCGGTGGGGCATCATCTTCTACTTCGAGTACCAGGAGTACTAGACTGAAGAAGGGGTGTTGGACGTGTGGGGAGCCATGCTACCAACGCGACTACCCTATGGAGAGGACTAGAGCATCTGGATCAACTAGACCCACCACTGTGGGAGATTTGGGCAAGGTCCATCAGATTCATGCAGTGGTGAATAACCTCCAGGCAGAGCACCAGTCGACTGTGCTCGAGACATCAGGTACCGTCGTTGACCAAACCCTTAGTATTTTGATAGATCTTGGTGCTACCGAGAGTTTCATTTCTGGTGCAGTGCTAAAAAGTATTAAGGTAAAGGAAGTCGAATAGGATGAGTTTAGCTTCATAGAGATGGCTTCTGGAGCCAAACAAAAGGTTGGAGGAAAGGTTACGGGATGCACCCTCAACCTGGGAGAGTTTCTCACCAGGGCCAACATGTACGTCACGATATTAGGATCTTATGATGTCGTGATTGGTATGGACTGATTGGAATCACATCAGGCGATACTTAACTGTAAGACAAAATGGTTGAGCTTGGTCGATGATGAGGGACAAAGACACGTGATTGTAGGTCGGAACCAAGGAGTTTTCGTAAGGTTCATCTCTTCCTTGCATCTATGGAAGAGCATGTGCAAGGGGTTTAAGATTTAGGCGATCCTTGTGTTAAACGAGAAGGGAGTAGCAGAAGTTCTAGAACACCTTTCGGTGGTGAGAGAGTTTGCAGACGTATTTCCAGAGGAGTTACCTGGGATGCCGCTGGAGAGGGAATTGGAGTTTACTATAGACCTAAAACTGAGGATTGAACTGATAGCTAGAACGCCTTATCAGATGTCGACCCCGAATTTACAGAAGTTTTGAATGCAACTGAAAGAATTGTTGGACCTGGGACTGATACATCCAAGTGTGTCACCGTGGGGTGCGCCTGTTATTTTCATACGAAATAAGGATGGGTCATGGAGGCTCTACATTGACTATCATCAATTGAACAAGGCAATGATCAAGAATAAATATCTGCTGTCGAGGATTGATGATATGTTCGATCAAATGAAGGGTGTGACGGTGTTCTCACAAATTGATTTGCAGTCAAGGTATCACCAGTTACGGATCAAGGAGGATGACATCCCTAAGACCACCTTTAAGACGAGGATTCAGCATTACGAGTTTATTGTTTTACCGTTTGGACTAATAAATGCCCCATGGGTATTTATGAGTTTGATGAATGGTGTGTTCCGCAAGTACTTGGACAAGTTCGTGCAAGTATTCATTGACGATATTTTGATCTACTCTCAAATGACGGAGGAGCATGACGAGCACTTTCACTTGGTACTACAGTGTCTGCGAGAGCACAAATTGTATGGGAAGTTGTCCAAATGCTCATTTTATCAATCGAAGATTCACTACTTGGGGCATGTCATCTCCGATGAAGGTATCGTCGTGGATCCAACAAAGGTCGAGGCTATTATGGAATGTCCTACATGAACGAACATTCCAAAAGTATGTAGCTTCATGGGTTTAGCAGGATACTATCGACGATTTTTCGAGGCATTTTCGAAGATAGAAAATCTGATCATGGAGTTGCATAAGAAGAAAAAGAAGTTTGTTTGGATCAAGAAATGCGTGGAATCTTTTAGGAGGCTCAAGGAGATGTTGACAATGACACCAATACTAAAGGTCCCTGACATGGACACAAACTTCTTGGTATGCACTAATGCATCAAAGGAAGGCTTAGGCGGAGTCTTGATGCAAGACGGTCGAGTTAAAGTTGTTAGCCATCATATATGCCTTGAAGGTTTGGAGACACTACCTTGTTGGAAGAAAAATTGAACTAAAGACGAGCCACTATGGAATACAACACATCTTTATGCAAAGCGACCTGAACGTGCAACAACGACGTTGGTCAGAATTTCTTAGTGAGTATGACTTCGAGATTACTTACATAAAAGGAATAGTGAACCGAGTAGTAGATGCATTAATTCGGAGACCACACATCTTTTTGGTGTTTCCTCTTCAAACGAATCTACGTGAAAATATTCTAAATTTACAGCGTGACGATGACTAGTACAAAGAGGTCGAGGGTTTTATCGAAAAAAACACAATGATGGTACCAAGATTTATAGGATTTACGTGTGACGATGATGGATTATTGAGGTTTAAAAATTGGATTTACGTACCACCGAATGATGAGTTGAGGAGCTTGATCCTAAGCAAGGCTCATAGAGCAGTATACATGGCTCATGCGGGAGTCAAGAAGATGAGGGCAGACCTTAAACCCTTATTCTTCTGGAAAGGAATGAAGGCGGACATAGTCAACTATGTGGCCAGATGTCTAGAATGTCAGCAGGTAAACAATGAACATAGACACTCAGCAGGATTACTTCAGCCACATGCTATTCCAAAATCAAAATGGGAGGTTATTTAGATGGATTTTATTGTTGGATTGCCACTGACGGCAAGGAGACACGACTCGATTTTCGTAGTAGTAGACACTCTGATGAAGAGTGCTCACTTTATTCCTGTACGTACAACATATCAGGCACCTGACATAGCTAGAGTTTTCATCAGTGAGATTGTGAGGCTGCATGGCGTGCCTAAGAGGATTATATCATATCGAGGATCGATGTTTACTGGACGATTTTGGACTAGTTTCCAAGAGGCCTTGGGAACCCAACTTATCTCAAGTACTGTGTATCACCCAAAGACTGACGAGCAGATCAAATGACTGAACTAGACCTTGGAGGAAATGTTGTGCATGTACGTGATGGACCAACAAAAGCGTTGGGAAGAATTCTTTCCACTGGTGGAATTTGCTTATAACAACAGTTACCAAAGCACCATTAAGATGGAACCTTTCAAGTTTCCTTACGGGCAACTGTGTCAGATGCCTTTGAGTTGGGATCGACTTGAGGATAGGGTCCTGGTGGGACCAGAAGTGATCCAAGAAATGGAAGAGAAAATAAAAACAATAATACAAAGGATTAAAAAAGCATAGGATCGGAAGAAGAGTTATGTCGATGCGCACCGTGTCGACCGTAGTTACAAGGTTGGCGATCGAGTCTTCTTCTGGGTTAAACCGCATAAGAGTTTGATCATGTTTGGAAAGGGAGATAAAATATCTCCTAGGTTAGTGGGACCTTTCAAGATTGTGGAGAGATAGGGGCTCATGGCCTATTGACTAGCCTTGCCTGATTCCTTGAGGCGTATGCACCATGTTTTTCATGTATCTATTTTGAGACATTATATTAGTGATCCTACACATGTTATTGACATGAGTTCCTTGCAGGTATATGACGAGGGGGCACTCATGACTGAGATGATCCACATCTTGGATGATCGCATTCAACAACTACGAAATCGAACAATAGAGCAGGTCAAGGTCCAGTGGGACAACCATAGTCCACACTTGACGACCTGGGAGGACACATATGATATGCGCCAACAGTTTCCATTTTTGTTTGATAGATATACTTATGATACTGTGATACACATTGCATCGACACTTATATACTGTGAAACTTTGGGACGAAGTTTAGACTAAGAGGAGGTGTATGTAACATCCCTCTCTTGCACGCACTGAACAAACTTATTCTTTGAGGACACTTGCTCACAACTGATCCAGATTAATATACTTTTGGGCATTTGATTTATGATTATGAGACGTTATGGGTTGATGACATGTTGTTTTTCTGCATTGACATAGACAGGTGCTATTGACTCGGTTTTACTGAGTGTGTAGGATTTTGGACCTCGAGGATGCAGAGGCATCGATGGAATCCCTTGGACTCTGGATCAAGTCGGGGAGTGAACTATTGGGGTTTGATTGTTTTATATGAGATATTAGTGCATATGATTAGATGATATGATTATGGATATATTTCTGACATGATTCGTTGATGATGCATGCTGATGATAGGTTTCCGACCAGACTCACATGTGGAGTAGAGGGGTCACACACAACTACCAGAGATATCGAGGGAGAGTTTTGGACAACAACCCTGCCACAACTTTTTGCACTCCCATTGTGGCTCGAACTGTAGGTTAACAATTACCTAGTTCGAGGAGACCCATGATGCCGTGAGGGCCGACTGCGACAGTCGCTCACGACGATTCTAAGGGGCGTGCAATAATGCAAGGGCCTTATTCCTTAGAGGCCATTAGTCTCCCACAAGATCACCTGGCAGAGTATTGACTCCAGGGGTTTTTGATGTCTACCAAGTTAGTGAAGAGGCAAGTGGCACCCTTGGAGCACGTGGTGCATCCTGAAGGGCACGTCATGCAAGAAAAATGGAAAGAGGCGAGTGGCACCCTTGGAGCACGTAGTGCGTCCTGAAGGGCACATTGCACAAGAGAAACAAAAAGAGGCGAGTGGCACCCTTGGAGCACCTAGTGCATCCTAAAGGGCACATCGCATTGTTATTTAATAATTAGATAAACTTAGATGGATCTAGGATAAATAATGTATTAAGGAATATTTAAAACTTTTCCCCTAATAAAATGTCAC
>JASDQU010689583.1:3530-17049 GCA_032191745.1 Picea mariana | reverse complement strand
ATATTGTCTATGAGAAATTGAACAGGACCTAGAGGGATAGGAGGTAAATTTATAATTTTCTTTAAGAAATTTGTGATTATATTTGTTGTAAGGGTTCTTTACAGATTTCCTAGGAGTTTTTCATTATGTTCAGTGTTTTGTGTAAGAGTTCAGTTGAATATATTAGATATTTATTTCTAGTCTTTGTCTCTTGAGATAAAAAAGGAGTTGAAAAATACAGGTTGATTGTGACATTTGATGGTGAAACATTGCATTTGAAAGATCTTTGGCTCATATGTTACTTTTGACTACTTTGTGAATTTCATTTAGAAAATGAAATTCTTTATAAAATTCATTTAGATAATGATTGATGTATTTAAAGTAATACAAATTGATGAATAAATAATGAAAATTGTAAGGAAAGAGAGGTTAAGATAGGGTTATTTATGAAATTACAGGGTTATTCCTATCGCACATGTAAATTTTCACATGCAACTCTATGTGACTAATTTCATATATGAAACTTGCTTCCTAGTGATCTAACAGTAAAACCCTAGATGTTATCATTGAACAAATTTACAATAAAATTATTAACTGAAAATATATGTAGTGGAAACACAAAGATCAGAGATGAATCATCAATATACATGAGACACAATTTCAGTTCTGTAATCTTGTTAACATCAGAAATCCTAAGGGAAAAACCAACCCTCTGGACCAATACAATATCACCAATATAAGGAAAACCTTGTCCTCCAAACTCACCAAAACTGAGAACAACCTTGTTCTCCAATAAACATACAAATTAGAAAACCAAACCTCAATAATATCCATGAGAATCTCCTCTACACATGAATATATTGTAGACCACCTATATGTCATACTGACGTCACCTGTCATCATGTATAGATATTTACCTTCCAATAAAATCATATACACAATTCACCTTACTAGAAACCTGTATATATACGTGGTTTTCTCCACTGAAATTTGTGTATACCCTATACGTGCTTCATCCTTCTGTAAACGACATATATATGTGTTTCTTCCTCCTGCAAACTGAATATAGTACAAAAATTTACTCCACACATGCGACCTTCTTAGGTTCTCTCTTCAGGGATAGATTTGCCACCTTCCAGACTTTCCCTTTGTTGAGATCACCAATCCTCCTAGCACAAGTGCAGACTCACTTATGCTAGTTCCATCATGTCTCCACACACTTTACATGATATGAAATGTCACAATGACCTCTCTTCTTTATATACAATCCTTAGAGGTCACCATAGAATCCCCTCCACAAGTCAACATCAAATTATACATTCCTTATGGGTGTGAAGCCCCAACACAAGACCACAAAGCCCATCACCAAACCCATGAATCCCATACTCAAATACAAGGGGTTTTTCACCAAGCTGAAAGTGTGATATGGTTCCCACGACGATTCCCACATTCCCAAAAGTTAGGGTCATGTGAGAATACCTACCCAAAGCTACAAAAATCAACACTCCATATTAGCAAGGAATGTATTCTTATCACACTCCACAAGTGAGAATGTCTCCTGATGGTAACAAAGCATAAAAAATCCCTCTTATCGAGGGATACATTCCATACTCCATCATCACCTAGAAGTATCTCTTCTCCCACAATAGATCCTCTAACATAGCTGCTCTCCAATCCACCTGATTGGTTTCTCCCTCTGTCACTGAAACAAATCTTGGTCTCCAATCCTCCTAACTAGCTGCATCCTCTGTCACTAAATAAAATCATATTGTTTGTCATGATCCCATCTTGGAAGACACCCTTCTCCTATAATCCTCTCACCTTTGAACATTTTGTGCAACCTTCCTAGCCATATCAATCCATCACACCATCCTAGCAGTCTTGGAAGATGCCTCTCTCCCATATGGACCTGAAGGTTGGATCCTACTAAGAGATTGAATCTCCCTCTAACCCTCCTGAATCCCTCTAAATTTAGACTCCCTCTGAGCCCCCTGAATCCCTCTGATTCCACATGATATTTAGAGCTACTTGCTCCTTTTCCAGTGTCCTCTACACAGTCCTGGGAGGCTTCTCCTCCCTACTATATCCTAAGGGTTGAATCCCTCTGAACTTTGGCTCCCTATGAGTTGATAATACTTTTGGGGCCACCTACCTCACCACTCATGGAGCTCCCTTCTCTCTTTGTACCTATGTTTTTGGTGGGGCCACCTACCTCACCACTGGTGGAGCTACCCGCTCCTCCTCATTTATCTCTCTACTCTTGTTGGTCACAAAATGTATAGCCTAGCCTTCTCTATCTCTAAGAACCACTGTTGATCTAAATTTATATCCTATGGGTATAAAAAACACATGTCTAACTCAAAATAATATGTGGTACCCCTTTTCTCTTAATCTTTGATACTGAGAGAACAATACTCGTGAGTTATGGCACCCATAACACATTTTACACCCTCATCACCTCTCCTGACTCTAATCAGAATGATACTGTACCAAATCCTCATACTGCATGCTTAAATCTCATGCCAATATCCACACACAATTCTGAGCTAGTCTTTGTGAAAGTTTCAAACAACTCTCTAGCACACGTCATATGGAAAGATGCTTCGTTATCCACCAACCAAGTCCCCATGTTGGAGATTGTACCTGAAAGGGAGGAGACCAACAAGATCTCTCTCTAGAACCTATCTGCGACCTTATCAATGTCTCTTGTTGATGCCTACTGAATTCTTCATTTTCCCCTCCGATGTGGACAATGTGAAGAAAAATGACCATAGTCATGAAACTCAAACCATCTGAATCCTCCCTGGACACCAATCCCTTGTACAAAAGGTTCCCAAAACTTGGGAAGACCAACTCAACATCGAATAACACCTGTCCATATCGAAAAAACACTACATAGTCCTACTACTCAATCCCTGAGGCCGAGAACACACTCTTGACACCATAGCACATTTTCCATTTGCAACACACCCCCTAACTCCATCTAAAATACCACTGCTCCAGATCCATGTACTACATGCCTAGTCCTCCTACCAAGCTCCTCGCAGATACTTGAGTCAGACACTGTGAAATTCATGAAAAACTCATGTGCCCCTATTATGCATCGGTGGATCTCACTGGATAAGAACCATGAAATCATCCAAGGGAAGCATTTTGCTTCCCCAAGTCACGACCATCCAATGAAATTCTACCCAAGTCCATCAAAAAAAGTCCTTGTTTTTGCACATGATACCATTGATCATGTGTCCTCATTTGAATAGTCCCAAGCTATGGTTGGGAAATCAGTCCAGTCCACTCTAGATGTAATATCCCCAAGTGGATCTATGTCTACTTTTTCATTTTTCAGTGTTTCTGGTTGAGAGGTTTTCTCAAACAATTTGCAGGTTTTGTTTCTTGAGTTGCGGTAGGATTTGATTTTGTAGTTTTTGCAGCAAGTAAATGATTTACATAAAATAAATATTGATAACAACAATATAAAAATACCAATAACACAAGAGAATATCCACAACACTTCATATCTGAATTTATTTATTAAATAGGTGACCTCGATACAATAAAAGAGAACATCTGAAAATACATAAAAGATAGAAGATGTGCTTGTAGATGCATCCAAGATACAATAAAGAGAGAGATATGAACTCTCATGAATCTCCAGTAACTGCCTGCAAAGATCTAAATATCAATCTCTTTCCCTTCTTCTCACTACCTAAATATTTTGGTTGAGTTGCACCCCTCTCTGGATGGAAACTCCCTCAAAAACTCAGCCTCAATAGATGTTACTGGATAAATCGGTAGGTGCAGACACTAACAGATCTCCCTAGATCCACCTAGATCTAGAACAAAATAGGATAGGACATGACTCTTTCTCTAAGTTGCGGTCATTGAATCTACTACTGAGAAGGAATGAGTGACATACCTTTATATTTCTTCCTTAGGTCTCTATTGTTCCTGCTTCACTCCGGTGCTCTTGTGAAATCATGTCCAAGATAACACAAACCAACCAAAGAAAAGATAGCAAAGTATATTCAATATCAACGTATGCATATGATCAAGGAGTTATNGATATCCACTTTCAAAGAAAAAGATGGCTACAAAATTATGAGTCATACCTTCCCAATTTGTAGTGATGAGGCTGTTACTAGATAAATCGGTAGGTGCAGACACTAACAGATCTCCCTAGATCCACCTGGATCTAGAAAAAAACAGGACAAGACATGACTCTTTCTCTAAGTTGTGGTCATTGAATCTAGTACTGAGAAGGAATGAGTGAAATACCTTTATATCGCTTCCTTAGGTCTCTGTTGTTCCTGCTTCGCTTCGGTGCTCTTGTGAAATCAGGTCCAAGACAACTCAAACCAACCAAAGCAAAGATAACAAAGTATATTCAATGTCAACCTATGCATATGATCAAGGAGTTATGCAATAAAATAAGAGCGACTTTATGGGAAAGGGACATGCCATTGTATTATATTAAATGAAAGTAGAAGATACAACCAGATTGCCTTGATGTTGCAAGCTTCCCTTCAGTGACCCTTGGTTCCAACACACATGCTTTCTCTACATTTGCATGAAGAAGATCCAGTACAACTTGATAGACCAAATAGAGTCTTCAAGCTTCTGTCCAAATAGAGTTCTTCACACAATTCTTTCACCAGTGCCTCATTCAATCTTGTTTAACCTATTCCATGAGAAATCTTTCAATATATAGGAGAAGGAGAGATGGTTAAATGGATGAGGATGATCCCACCAAATCTGAGAAGTCAGTAGGATGCCAACCATCCAAATGCCAACTAATTTTCTAGAAGATTCCCTTCTAGAACCTTCGTGACCTCTTCTCTTTTCCAAGCTTAAAAATAGGTTCGCACCCAAAGTATGGGTTTCCTGTAAGAATAAATGATTTTCACACCCTATAACATAGGCATCCTGCAAACTCATCTTAAAAATGTGTTTTTTGCAGGAAGACAACAGTAACTTTTCTCTGGCAAAAAGTCCTCGTGGGAGCCTAATTACATCACTTGTAGAGACATCACCAGAGTGACCAAAATAATGTGTAACAGAATGCCCCCCAAAGTATGAGGCTGGAACTTGTGACAGCCGAAATACTTTGTAAAATGCATATGTGTGTTAGAAACAAGGAGCGCACCTAATCAGAAACCTGTAAACAACCAAGAATATATAGAATATAATACCAGTTTTGAGGTAGGAATCCCCATGCTCAGATCACAAATGAATGGAATCATAAACGTAGGTCATGGCCACCAATCATACACCATGGATCCATGTCGTGAAAATGCTACATAGCCACCAGGAATACACTCTGGATCTATGTGAGAAGACTAGAATTAAGACATAGCCACGCGACATACAAAGTGGATCTATGTGTTGATACAAATAATACATACTCATATCGCATCCTGGATAAAAAAGATGAGACCCAAGGTCTTCAATCCCATTTCCTGAAAGTACAAATATAGCCATGTGATTACATGTGCTGAAGTCAAACATGGTAGAAACCACTTGATTACCGGTCATTGATGAAGGCCATTAACAAGTGCGAGGGAAATCACCATTGATTTCAATTACTCCCAAGGTATCGAAGTACAAACTGAACAAATGTGAATGAATGAGTTGATGTAGAGAACTCGACATAATCTCTCGATTAGGGATCAATGATGTGAAACCCCTGTCAAAAGAGAAGAGACCTACCATTAAGTCATGCAGGTTCCAAGGTACTAAATGATTTCTAAGACTCATTCCCGGATAATGAGTTGGATTCGACGGAAAAAGACTCATCACAGAAGGGCCTTGATGTATCCCCCATCAATGACACGAAATAAGTAACAGATTTTGAGGGTGAATCAAAGTATGAAAATGGGTTGAAACAGACACAATGAAGATCGACATAGTAAGAATGGACAATTGTATATGGCTGACTCAATAAAGGGTTTGTTTGAACTTCTCTTGAACATATGAACGACACAACCAAGGACTTGGCAGCATTGACTCAAAGATGACCCAAGATACGGCCTTGTAGCAAGTCGAACGAGAGAAAAATGGATTTCCCAACCCGGATTTAAATGACGAATTGGGGGTGTCATGTTCAAGAGCAACGCTTACTGCCATTAATAGGAATATGAAAACATATCCCTTTCCCAAAATTCCCCCCACCATTTATGGAGAGTACCTCTTTATTTTTACACAAGCTTGAGGAGGATAACATATGCTTGTTGATGTAAGCTCATCCTTCGGACAAGTCCCTCGGAGTATATTTAATGAACCCTAGGAAGGAGTGGTTCGGTCCCATTACGGGTCTTTTGATGTTTGTTTAACGAGTCCAAGGATAGAAAACTCACGGTTTTTCATGTTTTGAGAGTCTAAAAAACACTTAAAGAGAACTCTCTCAGTTCCTTTTTCGTAAAAAAGTTCGACGAGACCGAAAAAGCGATAAAATATCATCCATCTAACGTTTTCTTCAAATACTTTAATGAGCATGAAAAGAACAAGATCACTCGGCAATCTTTTCGTTTTTATGGAGCGTGAAAAGAGATTAAAGGATACTCCCTTACGTTCGACGTTTTCGTGTTACCATGATGAGTATGAAAACATGAGAAAAAGTATACTTAGTTACGTTCTCATATATTTTCGAGCGCAAGAATGAATGTAGACTGAGCTCGAGGTTTTTCCTACAAAAACCCTAAAAAAGTAGTCATACATGCGATAAAAAAGAAAAAACACTCGTACCCCGTCGTTCGGATGTCGAAGTTGTTATATCTACAAAAAAACATACTCACAAGGCTATTGGGGAGATCTCAAGATGTTACTAGTGCCATACTGTGGGCGTGTCCAAGTCTCTTAGTCGATTGCTCAGTAGGGTAGCCCAAGAAGTTGTGTGTTATCGTGAGCGTCATCCATGATGCTATTTTGTATAAGCTATAGGCTTCGTATTTCAAGATTTTGATCCTTGGACATAAAAAATTTGTAAAAACTTTTGATCGTTATATACATATATATGGCTTCTACCGGCTTATTTTGTGTTGTGTTATACAAGTGATGTGTGATTGGTTTATAAATGTCCCCAATGTCTTTCTAACACATAGTTAGTTAAGGCATCAGTCAATGTATTTAGACATCTAGGAATGTGCTGATATTCGATATAATCAAAATAACGTTCCAAGAGTCAAATTTGTAAATACACCCGTAATAAAGTAGGACTTCGGATAGCATAGACATTACTTAACTGTAGTACTACTAGCTTCGAATTGAGTCATATAACCAGGTGGCAGATATCAAGTGAAATAGCATCAATCAACAATTCGATGATGGCACTATATTCTGTAATATTATTGGTCACACGACCAAGGCACATGCCTCATAGACTGATAAGTTCGTTTGTAGGTGTGTAAATTTCCCATGCAGCAGAAGCAAGGTTATAAGTACTATGACAAGCAGCATTAGCAAAGCCAATGTGGGGTAGCAAAGACTCCGACATCTGGAAACCAAGCACAATGCAAGATAAGCGGTAAAGGGTAGAGACCAAATAACGAAAAAGCATACTAAAGTAACACACAAAAAGTACGATACAATAAAATACAAGCACCCATGCACAGGTGATCTTAAGCATAGTACTTCTTTAATTACAACCCATTTCTGGGTTCACTCAAAGGGATACTTTCGTAGTCCACCAACTCATAAGCTCCTTTCTCCAAAATTCATCTGACGATATAAGGACCTCGCCACATAGATTCAAGTTTTCTAGCTCCTAGCATATCCCAATCTTGTTTGTAAAGGAGAACCAGATCACCTTCGGAGAAAACGCGTGGCTTGACATGTTTTTTGTATTGGGATTTGATGCGTTTCTTCTGGGCTTCTATAACTAGGGTGGCATTGCGATGGGTTTAGTCTAATTGCATGAGATACAACAGACGTTCTTCTTCGACAAAAGTGTTTGGGAGAATTTTGATGGCTATTTTTAGGGAGGGTATCTCACATTCAATCGATAATATGGCTTCTAGACCATAGACTGACTGGAATGGTGTAAACCTAGTAGAAAAATTAATGGATTTTCGATAAGCCCACAATTCTGAAAACAACATCGTGTGCCAACTCATTTTGTGAATCCCTATCATTCGTCAAAGCATGGTAATGAGGACTTTGTTTATTGCTTCAACTTGGCCATTGGCTTGTGGTTAATAGGGTGTTGAGTTTTCATGGCGAAGACCCAACTTTTTAGTGAGTTCAAACATCATGAAGTTTCTAAAGTGGCTACCGTGATCAATAACGATAGCTTGAGGAACACCAAACTGAGCAATGATGTGATTGAATATGAATAATGTTGAAGTCTTTCCGGTATTGTCGAATGCTGGCATCGCCTCGACCCATTTCGTGAAATAATCTACAGCTACAATAATTTATCCATGCCCCCTGGCTGAGTGAGGGTGACATGTTATGAAATCGATACCTCATTTCATAAAAGGACCAATGGAGACCACAGGGTGTAGAGGAGCAGGGTGTGATCGTATTTTATTGTTGTAGGTTTGGAAAGCATGGCATTTTTGGATAGCAATTATACAATAGTTGAATAAAGAAGGCCAAAAATACCCCACTCGTAAGATCTTCTGGGCAGTAGCATACCCATACATGTGAGCACCACAGGCTCCGGAATGGTAGTCATTCATAGCTTTCTCAGCTTCTTCAAACGTGAGGCAGCGTCGAAAAATGGAGTCAATCCCACGATGATAAAGAGTATCATCGAAGATAATATAGTGACAGGCTTGGTAGCGTATTCAAAGATGGTGAGTGCTAGAAAAATTGGGCTGGAAAGTCTGGGTCTAGAGATATATGATGATATCTCCATACCAAAGGTCAGTGGAATTGATCAGGAAAAGGGATTCATCGGGTAATGAATCTTTTGCTACATTTTTCGTCTCAGAGTAGGGAAGGTCGCATATCAACTCGGCAAACACCAAGGATTTCTTGGACTTAGTGTGTTCAAATTATAAGTCAAACTCTTGGAGTATTACGATCCATTTGGAGTATTTTCCCCCTAGCAATTGGCATGTAAGAATGTGTTGCATAGGGTTGCAGTTAGAAATTACTGTAGTCTTGTGAAAAAGGATATAGTGCCAAAAATGTTGAATAGCTTGGACGACTGCCAAGGCCAGTTTTTCAACATGTAAATACTTGGTTTTGGTAGTCGTGAGACTCCGACTCAAGTAATAAATGACATGTTTGTCATGAGAATCATCCTCTTGGACTAGGACCATAGCGATGGTATAGTATGACGCTATGAGGTAAAGGAAATAATCCCGACTATAATCGGGTGGGAAGAGTAATGGGGTACGTGTTAAAGAAAGTTTCAAAGCTTTGAAAGCTTTGTCGGCAGTGGTATCCCATATGAACTTAGAACCTTTCTTGAGTAGTTGTGTAAATCCAAGAGTTAGCTCAGCATAGTTCAGGATGAAACAATGGATAAAGTTTGCCTTCCCTTCCAAACTTTGTAACTGGAGAAGTGAAGAAGGAGGAGGAAGATTGAGAATCACTTCGACCTTCAAAGGATCTACCATGATCCCTTGATGTGAAACAATAAAGCCTAGAAGTCAGTCGGATTCTATGCAAAAAACACATTTGTGGGGATTCAAGCATATATGGTAAAACCGACATCGAAGGAAAATGGCACGGAGGTGTGCTGGATGATCTACACGGCGCATGGAATGAGCGGGTAAGTCATCGAGATATGGATGCACAATGTGATTTATATCATGAAAGGCGTAAGACATAGCACGTTGAAAAGTTTCCTCGGCATTCTTTAAACCAAATGGTAGGTGAAAGTGCCCCAAGGACAAATAAAAGTGATCTTGTGTTGGTCCACGGGTATGATATTGATTTGATTATATCCAGAGAAACCATCCATCAGAGAAAATATTTCACTTTCGACACAATCATTGACGATCTGGTCAACAAAGGGGGTAAGAAAGTTTTCTTTAGGACAAGCTTTATTAATGTCTCTATAATCAACGCACACGTGGATCGTGCCTAGTTTCTTGTTATTCAGAATAGGATTGGAAACCTAGTCAGTTAGAGCCACAGGGTAAATAAAGCCAGCCTTAATAAGTTTGTCAACATCAAGCTTGATAGCGGCTACTTTACGTGGGTGGACCAGATGAAGTCATTGCCGGACGGGTTTAGTTCTCAGGTATGTCTGAATCTCGTGTGCCACAATGTCAGGGTCAATACCCGGAATTTCTTCATAGCTCCATGCGAAGACGTCAAAAAATTCTTGGAAAAGAGACTTGTAGGTGACAACTTCGTCATGGGAACACAAAGCTCCAATATGCACATTTTTGACAACTCCAGATTTTATGGATATGTCGAGGGGGATGGTGGGTGAAATATTACTTAAGTTCCCTTCGTAGAATATATCACGCATAGACTCGAGAATGGTAGAAATGATGACAACGGTCGACAGGGTTGATATTCATTGGTAACCCTCGATGGTGTGTTGTTCCAGGAAGAGGATGGAATGATGATGTCCATCGTCCCAAGGGGTGTCTTCCATGGACATAATAGACATAATCATCTCATCCGTGGGAAAAATGACGCAGAATGGATCCAGAGATAAATCACCAAGAGAGGGGTAGAAGGAGTTGTCAATTGAATTTCTTGATAAGCGGATTCGACTGGACTCAAAGGAATTTTGTCGCCATAACGAAGATGATCATCGGGGTTGGGTACCATTCATGGGTTGTAAGACTCAAGGGTTCCGTGAACAGAGGTGGAGATCATGTTGATCGAGGTGACAAATGGATGTGGAACATCGAGTGGTGGAATGGGGAAAGTACCCATCAAAGAGGAATATTTAAGAAGACCAACACTGACGTTCTCATATCCAGGGGGGGTTTTGCAATGAAATGTACGTTGTCGGTACGTGCATCAGAGTGAAAGAAGGCCAATTGGTCTATGATAACTAATTCTCCTTGATGTGGGAAACACACAACACGAAAAAGAGTGGACACAACTGTACGCATGGAATCGATCCAGCTATGACCAAGTAGAAGGTTGTAATTGAGAGAAGTGTCAAATACCTCCATTTCAACGTTGATCATTTTTCCTTCTAATGTAATAGGAAATGAAGGGAGTACACCGTAAGGCTTAAAACCATAGCCATTGAAGGCTTTGAGTGTGTTGTGGGATTCAGTTAAAGAAGGAGATTCGATGGCTTTCTTGCAGGTAATAGACACGACACACGTAGAGGCACACTCATCAATAATTATTCTACAAATGTTTTTGTCAGAGAAAATAACTTGTATTTGGAATGCGAGTTGAGGGGGTAACCTTGGAATGTGATCTTCCACGTAAAAAATTATTGAATTTGTATTCGTAGGTTCAATTCAACCAATAGCTTTCAACAATGCCTTCCATTGTATAGGACAACTCTGAAGGACTTCGAGGGCTGACATCGCGGACGGTGCTTGGGCCAAATATTCGACAATACTATAGTTCTGGGAAGCACATGCATGATGATTGAAAGCTAATTTTCGAACAACACCCTTTGGGGGACGGTGAAGAACTGTTTCTAGGCTTGGTCGTTCAAGATGAAGAGGACCATTGGTAGGTGGAGTCGTGGGAGATGGTTGGACCAACGAAGGAGGTATTACATCAACCTTCTCTTTGGAGGAAGAATAATCTTTGGCTTGAGTGGTAAGTGTGATTTCATTATTCTGTGAATCACCTATACACATTAAGACATAGGATGTATTGGAGGGGGAAGGTTGGTCATGAATGACCAATTGGGTCTATTGTTGAGAAGGGAAGGGTTGTGAAAACACTACCAGAGTGGGGGATTTTGGGGTCACTTGAAGTAACTTAGTAACCTTAGCTCGTCGTGGAAAATCCTTAGTGTAGTGATCATCACCACAGATAAGACAAGGGTATCAGGGTTTGCGCTTATCCTTATCATCAACAGGTGGTGTTTTGGTTTTCTCAGATTGTGGATTATTTTTATCCTCCTTGTTCTTACCCTTTCCTTTTTTGTATTTATTTTTGTCGGTGGGGGTAGATTGAACAGAGTTCACCTCATAAGTCTTGCCGGTGGGAGGGGTAGGAGATGACGCATTTTGAACATTAGAAGAAATGTATTTGGGGTTGTTGCTAGAGGTTTGGATGGAATGAGGTTGGGCATGGAAAGTGCCAATCACACCATCAGCTGCATGAGAAGTAGCAGGAGTAGTTGAAGTAGCAGAAGTAGAAGGACGAGGTGCGTCAGGGAGTAAGTCATAAAGAGTATCTGTTTGTGAGTAAATGAGGTCGAGGTATTGAGCACGACTGATTGCCTGTTCTTCTATGGAAACTCCACCCATGGCGATGTCACGAGCGATCTCTTTCATGAATTCTTTTTTGAACCACACTACAAGCAACTGATCGGGAAGTTTGAGTTTGATGAGACGTCGTCTCCGTCGCCACTCATGAATGTGATTAGAGATATGAGTGGCTTTGGTTTGTTTGAAAGAACTCAAAATTTTGGTTCTCATTTTGTATCGGATTGGTAACTGGTAGTGGGTGAGGAAATCCATAGCGAGGGTGATGAATTTGGTGAAGAATCCTCATGGTAATTCTATATACCACTTCGCGGCGGAACCTATGAGGGTTCGATGAAAAAGGTGTAAACGAATAGATTCATCCATCAAGGAGTTGTATGAGCACCAAAGGTGAAAATTCATTACATGATTGTTTGGGTCCTCTCCTAGTTTACCATCGAATTTAGGGATGTCAGATGGTAGTTTGGCCGGTATGGCAGGGCATTGAGGAGAGTGATGGATCGGATCATTTAAAATTCTCGACAAATTAGGGAGGTCCAGGGTGGCTAAGAAGGGAAACTGTCTATTCACATGTGGGTACTAGTGACTTTGGGGAGGGAGTCTCGTTGGTAGACCAGTGGGACCATAAGAAGTTTGCATATAATGTGAAGATCCAGGAAGATTCGATTGTTGGTGTGGAGGAAAGTAATTCATAGGGTTGTACCCTTGAACATGAGCGTGGGGTTGAGCGTTTGAGCCCCAAATAGGATTGGACATGCCTGGATATGGTTGGCCTATACTAGGGGGTATGAAGGAGCTAGCTTGAGGTTGTTGCCCCCCAATCGAGTGAGGATTATTTTGAATAAGATAATTCCAATACTGGGCCAAGGATGGAGGTATGTTTTATCCATAGGGCAGGGTCAGTGTTGGTTGCCCTCCAATCAGGGGTTGCATCCTAATTGGGATTTGTCCTGCAAAAGGGGATTGGGTTTGGCCTTCTTGGTGAAATTTTCCACCGACAGGAATCTAGTAATTAGGTGTGAAAGATGGGATGGTGCCACTAGGATCGGTGTCTCCGATATAGGATGGAAGAGGTCCTTTGAAAGGGGGTCGAAGAAGTGTCAGAACAAAACTGGGAATGAGATGGTGCCCAGAAGGAGTGGAAATGCCAGGAATCCCGGATGAGATTTGTGTAGGAGTGAGAATAGAAGCATTCAAAGCATGATATTCTAGCGGAAGTGTTGGGG
>JASDQU010689582.1:44508-60823 GCA_032191745.1 Picea mariana | reverse complement strand
TTTCACTGAGAAAGTACGAGTATATGGGAAGTGAATTCCCGTAATTGGACATCCCCAACACCAGGGTTGGGATTCCACCGAGAGTTATCTGGAAAGATAAAGTTGTATAGATAAAGTTCACATAATAAATTATGATCTTTCATCTCTGCAGAAATATACACACTGACAAAGTCATTTGGTTGTTTGATCTCGTGGGGCTGTCCAGCTGCTAGCTGCCTCAATTTGAAAACTGCCCATCTATCATGCAAGAAGAGAGAGTAACATCTAGGTTGCCCTCTGTTGTATATACCCTCAAAGGCAATCTCAGTGGTATGTTGTATTAATTTCCTTGTGTATTCCAATTGCTACTTGTACCCTTTAATCTTTTCAGCCCATTTCTATTCTTGTTGTAAGTACATAGAGAACCATATGGTCTTAAGCTTTTCTATGGCTTGCCTATGGGACTCCTTATTCATGATTACCAGATAAAAAAAATCATCCTTATTCCTCCATTGGGGTAAATCCAGTTTCAACTGTATGAAGGCATGTGTATTAGTAATGACATCATCCAGGAAAGTGTTGAAAATCATTTGTTCTTCTTCCACATGGAATTTTGCACAACCTTCTGCTCTTTCCTCTAAAACTTCCTCATCCTGAATATCCCCCATCAAATTCCTTGCATTACTTTGTGGTAACTTGTGATATTTCAATTTTCTTTTGAGCTTTTTGTTCTGTAGCGATATCTTTCTGTTTTGTTTAAGGAGAGTCTGGTAGCTAGGGCTACAACATCTAAATAGCTTGGGTTCCCCCTGCCTTCAACCTCCTTTTTTCTTGTTATCCTGTCCTCTACATCCTGGAATGAAATGTGCACAAGATGGTAAATCATGAGAATTAGTTAGCTCCTTGGGTGAGGAAGGAGAGGAAGAGGGGATTTCAAATCCTATCCAATTTTGCTCTGAATCCATATTTGGAGGCTCCGCTTTTTCGGGCTCTGTTATAAGGTCGATCATGATATCGTCCCGCTCTCTTTTATATTTTGATTTTTCAACAAGTTTCTCATTATCCAACCCTTCTTCTGATTCTGTATCAATTTCAACCATAGAGGTTTTCCCCAATAATTTTCTAGATACCCTGGTAGACCTCTTGCATCCAACTATTGTAGCTTCAATAGACCTCTTTTTGGGAGGAAGAATTCTGGCCCTTGGCTTAGTTAATGGTTGACCCATGAAGGTACTCTATGAAATTCTCATTCTTTCCAATTATGCATTTATGATCATCATCATAAGACATTTATGGTAGAGAGCAGTTTCTGGTCTTTTTTTCTTTCTCATGAACTCACTCATCTTTGATAGACTTTTATGTAGATAATAAGATATATTCATTGGTTTCTCTCCTACCAGATGCATCAAAATTCAGACATGGTAATGGTGAACCAGACTATATTGTCCTTCACAAGTAATAAATTTTTGCAAATGAAAAACCACTTCATACCAGGGGGAGAATAATGCTTCTCTTGGTATACCCCTTCTTAAATCAGGGAGTGGAGATGGTGTTTTGAGAATTTGGGCCCAATTTTCAGAAGAAATATTAAAGTTCTTGTACCACTTCTCCCCCTATAGAGGAAATTTTGTAATTTTGCTCATGGATTATTTAGAAACTATAAGGGTCAATCTCCTTACTGTGGTATTCCTCCCATTGAAATTCTGGGCAAACTCCAAGACTAAGTCATGGTCAGAACCTTGGAATTGCTCCAAAAATGCCAGCCACCCAACTTGCTCAAATATTGCCATGGATGTTGGGTTTCTTTTAATTTCTTCTATATTATCAGGCTCAGTCCTATTGAATTCTCCTCCCATATTTTAAGGTTGATGTCGACAAGGAAAAAAGTTATGGTTGCAACACTTACCGGGAATTTTTGATAGTCCAATGTTTTTCTATCTTCCTTTTAGTATTTGGCCCAACTTGTCCTTAGTACTGAAAAAGGCATGTTCTCTATCATAGGTGAACTGAGATTTCTAAAAAATTATTTGTCTCGACCTTAACTGTCAAGACCGAGTCTCATATCGTATCCACATTGCAACTCCAACTGTTGTTGGTGGCTTACTTAATCTTCTTATTTAACTTGGGATCTCGTCTTCTATGGACACCTATGACGGACACAATCACCGTTCTGAATAGCCTCTGTATGAATGGATTCATTCCTTATAGGAAATGTACCCACAAATTGTCGTTCCCAATGCCCTTATGTAGGTTCCACTCTGATCACGATCTATCAATTCCCCTGGACTTTTTCCAGCGTGTCCCTTCTATATTTCGTTGAGTTCTGGTGCGATTCAGATTATACCTGGGCTAACAAACTGATCACGGTTATGGTTCTATAGCTGAGGTGTTGTAACCTTCGAGCTCCAATGCTCGATTCGAGCTTCTAGATACTTTGGCAAGGATTCTATCCTTCCCCGAGATTTCTGCCTAGTTCATTTAAGTCATGTTTCTCAGACAACCTGGCAATGTTTGAAAAAAAACCTCCAACTAATCACCCCGACCCCTAATTATTTTTATTCATCCCTTTGCAGAATGGTTTAAATGTCATGTAGATTCGAAGGGCTACCAAATGATAATTATCCTGTCGGGTATCCTCAAGACCAGAGTTCGAATGATTTCACACTAAGACTGATGAGGTATGCGATAAATAATTATTGGGTAGAATGATAGAGTGTGGTGGGTGAAAAGTGGTCGCTTCATAATGGTCGATTAGACGTGGTGGTGATCGCTACATAATGGTGATAAGGTCAATTACATAGCATAACCTTTAGCAACTAGCTTTTTAGCCAATAAATAAAAATATTACGTAATATGAAGGTTGTTGTAGACTATAGTTTCATAGATGAGGCTTAGCTAAGACATTACCATAATCCGACAATGTCTTCTCAACATGCAACAATACCCATAGTACCAATGCAAATAACAGTGCTAAGTTATTTCAAATAAGATTTTGGTGCTTAGGATAATCAAGGATGATTAGGGAATGCTATTACTAATTTTCCACATAATCTCTTAACCTCTAGTTACAAAAAATAAAATGGGTGGTTTTAGAAAGAGAACCCAAATTTCAAGTTGTGTGATGCAAATGCTCTTGCTGTTAGGATCCCTTAGCTTCTGACGTAGTAGGCTTTGTCTTTGAATTTCTAGGGTCAGATATGCTAGAACGATTGGTAATGATAAGAGTCCTTGCAATTCTATAGAGCCATAAAACTGAACTTTGAAATATGTGTTGTAGATGCTCTACTACTAGGATTTTGCAATGTCTGATGTAGTCAGGTTGTCCTTAAGCCTTGTGACCTTTTATCCATTGTGTTAGAGTGATTGATAAAAATAGATTTCCTTGCAATCCTGTGGAATCATGAAACTAGTATTATTAATGCAACATTTGAAGAATTTTTTTATCAATACGCTCAAATGTTGTCATCAGGGAGCTGAAAATGCAATCACAAGCTTTATCAACATACACTTTTATTTATTTTATATATATATCGGGCACTTTTTTTTTTTTAGAGCAAACTTCGCCTGCCGAAAGCCTGATTTTCAGACAAGAGTTTTTCCAGTTGCACCCTAAAAGGTTTTCACAACCGGAATTTTCTTAACTTGGTGATGTTGGCCAATAACTGGTTTTCCAACATCATCAGTGCCAGCAACGCCTGAGGCCAGGTTTTCACTGCCAGATCTTTTATTACTTCTTTTCTCTCTCTCTTTTTTTTTTCTTTTTTTCTTTTATTTTATTTTATTAGTAAGAGCTAGGAAAATAGGCTAGGGAATAAAGGGCACAGAAGGCGATGCCACTTTTCCCATTATATTGAGATCAATTTGTTTGACTAGTTCTTGAATAAATTATTCCTTGGTCTTGGGCTTCTGATATAACCTCAATCGATGATCATTTTCCATTAGTGACGTTCTTTCTTCGTCAATGGTATGAATCTTAACAGAGCCATTCTCGTATACGGTATCTACCTCGTATGGTTCGAGCCATTGGGTGTGGAACTTGCCTTTAAAATCCTTATACCGTGAATCAAACAGAAGGGCCTAGTCTCCTTCTTTAAACTTCTTCTCTTTGATGAATTCATCGTGCCATTTAGCCCTCTATTGTTGGACTAAAGCAATTTTCTGTATTGCGGCCTGACGGATCTCATCAAGCTCATTAATCTTCTCAAGTCTATGTTGTTGGACTTCCGAGAGATCCAAGCCCACTTGTAGTGCGATCCTCAACGTTTTGATCTTGAATTCGATGGGGAGAACCACACATTTCCTATACACTAGTTCATAGGGAGTAAACCCCATGGTGTTCCTCTAGGTGGTTTTGTAGGCCCATAAGGCCTCTGGGAGTCCGTCAAACCAATACTTATGATGATGATGGATTGTTTTAGTCAGGATAGTTTCTAGTACTCGGTTTGTGACTTCCACCTGTCCGTTTTCCTGAGGGTGGTATGGAGTTGACATCCGATGCTTAATCTTGAATTGCTCGGTAATGGAATGGATGAGCCGTGAAGTGAACTAGGTTCCTTGATCAGTGATGATCTCCTGGGGTACCCCAAAGTGGATGAAGATATCTTCATATAATAAATTATCCACTGCGTCATTTGTGGCCTTTGGAAGTGCTTTGGCTTCAACCCATATAGTTACGTAGTCAGTGCACACCGGGATGTAAATATGTTTCTTTGATGGTGGGTTAACAGGTCCCATGAAATTAAGGGCCCATTTCTCAAAGGGTTCTATTTGAAGATGAGGCTAGAGCAACATCTCATCCGACTTCACAAGTCATCCCATTCTCTGACACTTGTCGCAACTCTTGACGTACTGCTTGGCATCCCGAAAGATGGTCAACCAATAATACCCCACATGCAATACTTTGTTGCAGTCCTTTTATCTGCGAAGTGGCCTCCGCACGGTTCATCATGACATGCTTTCAATATGTCATAAATTTATTCTTCTCGAACACATCACTGGATAATACGATCTTTCCCGGTATGAAAGAGGTATCCTTAGTTCCAGGAATATGTTGCGCTCTGTCGGATAACCCTTTGACGCTCTTTTGGGGATATATGTTGCGAGAGTCTACCTGCAACCAAGTAATTAGCAATATCTGCAAACCATGTTGTGTTAGTAGATAAAGCGAACAAGTTCTTATCTTGGAATGTGTCTTCCATAGGGACAACTTCTCCTTCATTGGTGAGTCGAGAGAGAAAGTCAACAATGACATTTTCCCTCCCTAGCTTGTTAATGATCGAAATGTCGAACTCCTGTAGTATGAGCAACCACCTAGTCACTCTGCCATTGGTGATAGATTTGTTCATGAGATAACAAATGGCAGAGTGATTAGTATGTACAAAGACAAAATAACCCATGATTTCATGACGAAATTTATTAATAGCATACACAACAACAAGAAACTCTTTTTCAGTTACAGTATAGTTCTTTTTAGCATGGGTGAGGTTCTTATTGATGTAATAGATGGCATACGGTATTTGTTCCTCTTTATGCTCTAGAATAGCTCCAATGTTTGTGTCCGAGGTGTCGGTAGAGATATGGAAAGGTATGGACCAATTGGGACCTCGCAAGATCGGTGCAATGGATAATTTTCCCTTTAAAGTTTCAAATGAGGTGTGACATTGATCATTCCAGGAGAATTCCGTAGCTTTTGTAAGTAATTGAAATAGGGGGGATGCTATATTTGTAAATTTTTCAATAAATATTCGATAGTATCCTTGCATGTCCTAGAAAGCTGCAGACATCTTTATGGGTTGTGGGTACTGGAAGCTCACGAATGACTTTGATCTTAGTGGGATCTACTTGGATTCATGTACGTGATATGTGGTGTCCTAGCACAACCCCCTCAGTATGAAGCATATGTCATTTTTCATGGATGATAGAGAGGTTGGTTTCTTGGCACCTGACTGGGACCTTCTCTAGATTGTCTAAATCTTTTTGAAAGGTATCTCCATAAACAATAAAATTGTGCATATAAATTTCCACGCAATCATTGGTCAAGCCAGAGAATATCCCTAAGACAACCCTCTGGAATGTAGCTAGAGCATCACATAGTCCAAACATAAGTACTTGGTAAGCGTAAGTTCCCCATGGGCATGTAAAAGTGGTTTTTTCTTGATCTGTAGGGGGGATCTGT
This sequence comes from Picea mariana, assembly GCA_032191745.1. Lineage (NCBI taxonomy): Eukaryota > Viridiplantae > Streptophyta > Pinopsida > Pinales > Pinaceae > Picea > Picea mariana. Next base: position 54,669 of record JASDQU010689582.1, on the reverse strand, counting down.
ATCTGATTGTAACCGCTAAACCCACCGAGAAAAGAGAAATACTTTTTCCCTGCCAAGGTATCCAAGACTTGATCAATGAATGGTAATGGAAAATAATATTTCAAAGTGGCCTTATTTAGTTTCATGTAGTCAACAAAAATATTCCACTTCCCATTCTTATTTGGCACAATAACCAAGGGAGAAACCCATTTATTGTCAGATATTGGGTAGATGAAATTTACCTCAAGGAGATTATGGAGCTCCCCCTTGACTATATCCTTCAGAGCAGGGTTCATCCTCGGCTGAGGTTGTCGAATAGGTCGGGAATCCTCCTTAAGATAAATGTGACAGGTACATAGATTAGGGTGGATTCCTTTCATATCAGTATAGTCCCAAGCTAAAGCGAAACTATGCTTTCTTAGTGTTTCAATGAGCTGCTTTTGCTGAGAGGAGTCTAGCTTAGCATTGATATTCAAGGATTTCCTAGGATGGATCTCAACAACTATGCTTTGATCTTCAAAAATAACATTCACAAGAACCAATTCATCTAGTAATTGTGTTGGTTCAATTGGTGAATATAATTCCTGGAATTTATCCCCTAGGATATGCTCCAGATTTGGGTGGTTCGCTATGTGAGGATGTGCTAGATATGTACAAATAAAATCGTCCTCAATATCCTGTTTAAATGTCGATGATTGGTTAAGGGTCAACAGAGGTTGTGTGGGTTCCTCGTCACTATCTTCGATCTAGGGGGAATTCTCTAGGTCAGGGGAAGGTTTAGCAGGAGGGTAAAGGGTTAACCTCTTGGTTGAGTTCACGTGGGAGATGGTCATATATCATGATCTACAACTGATATATGCATCGACAGTGGCCAACCAGGGCCTTCCCAAAATCGATGGGTATCCCCCTAGGTTGGCCTTTGGTTGCAGGACCATAAAGTCAGTTGAGTATTCCCACGAGTCTACAAAAACAATTATATCTTCCAACATCCCTTCGGGTTTTACTGTGGATCTATCTGCTAGTTGAAGGACTGTAGGGGTTGGTCGAAGAGTAGGCAGTTGAAGTTTTTCCATGGTTTCTTTGGTCATTATGTTTATGGACGCCCCCAATTCTACCAACGTATTGGCAATGGAAGTGTTATTAATGTTGACTTTGAAAACCAAACTTCTTGAATCCATGTATTTGGCCATAAATACTTTTCCTAGCATTAGATTGGCTAGCTTCCTCATGACATGAACCATTTTTGGGTCTTTATTTTTCCTTCCTGGTTTCCTTAGGCAGAGTTCCTGAACAACCTTAGCATAGATTGGGACATTCTTAATAGCTTGGAACAAAGGAATCTTGACACACACATTTCAAAGTTCTCCTAAAAGGTCAAATTCTGGTTTTGTGGGGGACTTTTCTATATTTAACCTTTCTGGATAAGGTGGTTCTGGGAGCGATTCTTGCTCATCGGAGTGGTTCTGGGAGCGATTCTTGCTCATCGGAGTGTTTCTGAGTGATATTTTTTTTTTTAGAGGGATTAGCATTTTGGTTGTTTAACTCGGGAGGATTCTCCTCATCATCCTACTCCTAGATGATGGGTGAGGTCTGATCTTGAACCACTCTTCCCGATTGTAGGTGTATATCCTGAAATTCTGTAGGAGAAATGGCATATGTGGGAAAGAAGGGTAGTTCACCGTTGCATGCAGATTGAACTACTTTATTATTTGGATTTGGTATTGGTTGGGCTGGTAATTGCGTAGGTCTCAAAGGAGGTTGGTTGGATGGTATTTGTAGTTGTTGCTAATGTTGGATTGGAGGGTGTGGCTGAGGAGTGGACTATTGAAGAGTAGGCCCTCTCCATCCTTGTTTCCAAGGCCGGTTCTGCATTTGGGGTTGTCATTGTTGCCAGGGCATGGAAGCATACCAATTCTACTGTGAATATTGATACTGAGTATAGTATGGAGGAAATTGGGTTTGCTCTTGTGTCATGCTTGGTGCCTTGGGAAACCATGGCCTTTTTTGGGCCACAAAACATATTTTTTTTTCGTTTCCCCAGTGGCCCCTTGATAGAATGCCTTTAGCTCAGGCAGAGAAGGGAAACTCTTAGTATCGTTATTTTTCTCACATATGCCAAATACCTCTATGTTATATAAAGGACACTCCCTTAAGGGGTGTGTTTTTCAACAACTAGAATAGAAGACGACTAACGCTAGGTCGACTTCTTATTTCTTTTTCTTTGCTTGAAAAGTATCCAATTGGGAGCTTGAACTGAGGATATTGGTCTTAAAATTGTTCAACATGTTTTCTATTTTGGTTCTAGTAACTCCTCCTGGTGATTTGGTGACCCTAGAGGCTAGATCCCGGGGGCCTTTTCCAAACTTAGTAATACCTCGTGAATAAAATTTACATAGTTCATAGATATCATCATAGATCATCTAGGAAATATCTCTGACCCCCATAAGATTTAATGCATCCATGCAATCATCCTTGATTCCTCTGAGAAATATAATACGTAATGTTTCACGATCAAGTGCGTTTTTCTTGGTCCTTTGCAGGTTATATTGAAACCTCTCTACATAATCTTTGATGGTTTCCTTCTCCTTCCATTTCATTCTAAAAATTTCTTCGCGTATGTCCCTTACTTTGCAATAATCCTAATATTTTTAAAGAAATATTTGCTTCATCTCATCCTAGATCCTGATGGAATTTTCTCTGAGTCCCATGAACCAGCGAAGAGCTGCTTGTTTTAAGGTGGTGGAAAATAGTTTGAGTTTATGGGCATAAGAATAATAGTCATAGCTTCAACAAAGGACATCAAACTCGAAAATGAAGGTGTCAGGGTCCTCGTTGGGCAAACCACGAAAATGTGGCAGAGCAGAGGGTGGAATGTTTTTCATTTGAAGTATGCCCTCAGACTTCTGAATAGGAAATTCAAATGTGATTTGTTCTTTTTGTTTTGATGTTTCCATTTGTTCTCCCATGTTTAAAATATTTTCTCCCCACAAAGATTCTTCTAAGGCAACAAAGTTTTCAGGTTCTTCAATAGGATTACTGTGTTGTTCTGACTCAAATCCTTCAATGGGATGATATTGGTTGTGGGAAGATTCAAAGGAAGGAGGTTCTATAAACTAACAATAGAATATATTTCGAGTGGTCCTTCCAGGTTATTGGATGCTACCTTTGAGTAACGATGAGTACTAGGGGTTTTTGGAGGGTCTCGTTTTTCACCACGTTTACTAGCCTGGTTATTAGTGTCACGAGTGGTTCCTGCACCACGTCCATGATGTTTCTTAGTACTTCAATTCATGCATCCTATGATGATTGTTAAGCACAATATAAGGGATATCAGAGGGTGGTTTTCAACTCCCTATGGTTTTCCCTTCAACTTGGTATTTCTCCTAAAATAATCCTAAGGAAAAAGTCTTAATTCCTTGAGTGCCTCCCCGACAACGGCGCCAAAATGACGAGGTACACATATGAATTCTAATTATTTAGCATTTTGTTACACTCATTGATTTAATTTTGTCAACTCGAGATTCAATAGGTACTTGTGAGGCACCCAGTGTAATATGCACAAAAAAAGGACTTTTCCCCTATATTTGGAAAACCTAACTAAACAAGACTACGTATAAATGGAAGGAAAAATATAAAATGTGAAGCCACCATGTTATAACCCTCGACCCTGCCAGTGGTACCTCTCAGGATAAGGTATTTGAACTCTCATAACCCTATACCTTCGCATGTTCACCTAGTGGGTTTATAATCACAATGATTCTGTAGCACTACAAACAAAGAAAAGGAAAATAATTATCTTTTTATCTAAATTTGTACAAAGAACAATCATGAATAAACCTATTATTAAGTCAGTATGCCAATACTTAATTTCAACAGTTTATATGATTCCTCAATCGATAACTTTGTTGGTACTATTTCCAGAATTATTAAATATATAAAACACTAGCACAAATTTGATATCAGACATCAATATAAATAATTACTGACAGAGGAATCAATAGCGTGCATTGATCTAAGTCATGGCACAATCAATTGTCATTCTGCAACATAGCATAGGTGGCCATTGTGTAGCCTGTGTCTATTATGCAGTCTAAATCAAGAGAAGATTAACATAAACTCAATTCAACAAAGTAAGTTAACAAAATACTAACATACATACATATATATATATATATATATATATATATATATATTTACAGCATAGGAAAGTACCTGTGAGCGAGACCTATCCCACAGGTAAGCCTATACTCACGATTCTCAATTTACCACCAGTACACCAGTAAGTGAGCACTCAAAACATGACAATAGTATTATATTAAAAGTATGAATATTGGAGCTTCTGGCTCTTACAATTCGCTACAGTATGGTATACACTGATATGATATGCAACCCCGTACATATATTCAATATATATATACAAATTGAGGGAACTTGGTTATCTAAATATAGAGCTACCAGTTCCTATTATTATGCTAACAGTCTAACCAACTTAACTTCTATCGTCCGCTGATTTGCTGGAACATGCGCGGTTGCATGGCAACCAATAGGAAATAGATCCCAGACCCATAGATTCCTTCCACGAGAGCTGAACTAGTTTCCTAACTGTGCAAGTGGATCGAGGTCTATCTGGCATATGCTGAATTTGTTTAACTCAACCTGCTGAAAGCGTAACTTCTTGATATAATTATGTCCTTGTTTTAGCATAGACCGAGGATCCTTTGTATTTAATTTATCGTTGTTGATTCCATTTATAATACCTTTTGCTGATTTTAATCCTTTGACTTTGTTGTAGGTAGTGAGATAATGTGTTGATATACTGGCGCTGGGGTTGATATATATATATATATATATATATATATATATATATATCGAATACTGATATATATTAGCGTCATATTAGATTTTTGATATATCTTCTTAAAATACTATTATGATGTGATATCAATCTTTCATATTTCGTTTGGAGAAACTTGAAACACTTTGCACTTTACAACCATAGTTAGCATTACTACTATTTACACATATGATAATTCAAATTTCCTTTTTAAAATCCACACCAAACCTTAACCATAAAGAGAAATCAAGATTAATATATAGCAATTTAGGTAATACCTTATAAGAGGTCAAAAAATACAAGGGATGAGTATTTAGCATGTATAAGGAGGCAAAATGTATATATGTCTATAGGGTATAGGAATCCAAAAAGATGCCAAAATGGGAGTTCAACATTAATTTTTTCAGGAAGACTATGAAAATCCCAAAGGATCAACGAGTTGATATCCAAAATATGCCAGGAGGCATGTCCAAAAAAGTGTACAATGAAACGGTCAAAGAAATGAACATAATTGCATCGCAAGAGGAGCCATCTCAACAACAACGTGCTTCAAATGTATGAAATTATTGAATATTTCTATTAGGTACATATAAATAAATAATTTAGCATTAAATATTAATTTTCAAGTATTTTTTTACAGGAAAGAAAATGCAGGGCGACAAAGAAGAAATAATAAAATGGTTGATAACAAAGTTTGTGAGTATTTGTTATTTCCTTATAACAACTTAAGATTTCATTTTTGTATATTTTAAGTTGTTTTACAACAACCATCCTTGAATGTCTTCAAATAGGTGCTAACATACAAAAAAAGAGCCATCAAAAGAATTGATTGACATTAGGTTAAGTATGGGTTGTGAGTATATGTTGGGATATCCAAAATTAATTGTGGAATTTGTAAGTATATATGTTGTTTTAGTTCTCTCATTTGGTAATTAATGCCAACAAAAAATCATTTATATTAAATTGATGATTTATTATGGGGTATAAAACTTGTAGGAAACAAAGTATAGAAATGAGTCAACATAAGAGTTGTTGACAAAGGCATGAGATTTGTTTTTGAAATAATGTGTATCATTCATGACTCAATTCTTTCTATGGTACATTTCTTTTCAATTTACATTCATGTATATTATTTATTTCAATTTTCATTATTCTCACCAATGTAGATACATTCATTACACTTTATTTTTATTTTTGTAGATGGAACTTGAAGAAGAGGAAAACATCGAGGCAATCAACAAAATATTCAGCCAAATAACCCAAGTCATGGAAGTAGCTCGAGCATTGACAATAGTTCTAACGAAGAATGATGATCAATATATTTGGATATCAATGGAAGCTGTTGTATTTTTTGAAATAATTGTCTGTTAAAATTAGACATTTTGTTTGATGTAATGGACATAATGTCCCAATTTAAAGACAAGGAATTACCAATAAGTGTCTCGTTTTGTATGAAAAATAGCCTCTTATTCATATATAATAAAATGTATTTTATTTTATTCTATTGCGTTGTCCAATGTCGTCGTGAAATGTTACATCACTGATTAAATATATGGATGATTAAATATTATAATGAAGAGATGTGAAATCTGATGATATAAAAAATTATTCCAAACATCATATCCAAATGCACTACTCAAAATTTAATTTATATGAATACTATTATAAGATTTATGTCAATTTTTTTTATGAACAATGGAATTAAAAAATAACAATAATTTCATTGTCATAGGTTAATGTTTCTAAAAAGAGAAAATGAACACCGATGCATTTAATGCTAAAAAGCATTGGTACTGTAATGAAATGTGCACTGGGGTTGTAATACAATGAACCAACACCGATCACAATACTATTTTTACAACAACAATTATAATAATAAAAATCAGCCTTCCGGTCTGTTTAATTAAAAAGGCACACCGGTGCTTCCGTATCAGAGTTCTACATCGATGCATTCTAAATTTCATGCATCGATCAGGTTTGTCATGTAACGCACCGGTGCATGGTATCGTACATTCGATCGATGCATTGTTATTATTAAAGCACCGGTGCATTATTATTTAGAAGAGCATTGTAGCCCCGATATGTTTTTGACTACCTCGATGATTTCGGTAAAATGTAAGCATCGATGCTTTAAGTTTGAGAATGCACTGGTGCATATACACCATGAAGCACACCGCCTAGAAAAACATCCGCTAAAACCTCCGACCGCCCAATTTTTTTTGTTTATAATGAAGTTCCGTTATAACCTCCACAAAAACATCCTCTACCAAAAACATATGTTTTGCCACTTTTGTAACACTAAAAACCTCTGCTACAAGGTCTTTTACTTGTAGTGTTAAGTAGTTTTTTTACTGTAGTCTTTTAAGCGAGAAATTTTTTGTTTTTATCCGTGATAACTTCATCAAATTCTTTTTGCAACCTTGATATTAAATTTTGATTTTCTTAAAGGATTACCTTCGAGATATCTTTAAAGTATTTTGATGAAGGTATTATCGATTTTGACCTCATATAAGTGTCTTGAAATGTTATCATCTTCTTCTTATAGGGGAACGTCACAAACTTTTTCTTTATGTTTAAGATAAAGGTATCTAGATTTTTAAACCAGGGTAACCCGATAATGATGTCAATTTCTTCTTTACATGTAGTTGTAACAGTGAATTGAGATATATATTCATATTCATCAACTGTCACTTGTAACTCCTTAATTTGAAAAATATCTTCCTTCTCAATTATATTTGGCTATGGAATTAATAATTGATTTGCAAAATCAATATTAATGTAGTTTCCATTATGGTCTAAGATAATAACGATGTTAACCTCTCTTTCTTGAATACTCCCATTTAATGTAAAAAACCCGTAACATAAAATATAACAACTTTCATAAGAAAATCTTCATTTTCCTGTGTTATTAAGATCCATTTTATTTCGTCAATAATTTATGATAATTAATATATTCCGTAACCTTTTAATTGATAATATCAATTACCTTTTATACTTCTTACAACCTTATAACTCCTTTAATAGAATTGTAATTATATAAATATATGTTAAAACTTATATATATATATATATATATATATCCCAATTAATAGTAAAAGAACTATAACACCTTATAACTTTTTATCCTCACATTTTAATACTTTAAACTTCCCAATTAACTTTATACCCTTTGAGTTGAACTTAGGGAATGCGATATGTTTTGAACTCGTCCTTTTAGTTTTATAACCCCTTTAATAATTGTTAATCAACTTGATTTTCTTTAAATACCCCTTCAATATCTTTTGAAATAATATTCTCACTTCACTTCTAAAGTACTTTTTAAAAAGTTGAATGAGATTTGAAAATTATTTTATAATTCATTTTTATTTGAACTTTATTTATTTATCCCTTTTGTTAAGAACCTGGATAGATCTATAAATATAATCACCACAAATACTCAATACACAATAGATCCACAGAGCAATATAGAATAATAATATGCCAATACCATATAATGGATCCTATTATTGAAGAGATCCTCTCTTGTTCACTTGCCTCTTCGAGGGGGCATCCTCCTATTGAGCTACCACTCAAATACAATAATTCTCTTCATGTCCCCTTACATTGTTTGAACCCCTTTATATAGTGTTACCATCACCTAAGAACATTTTAGAGGAGGAATCTTCTAAGAAGTTCTCTTACATTTATTATATCTAACTACCATAGTGGGTCTTATTTAATAATATAGTGGACCTAGTCCACCTTAAATTGAATGGCCTCCACTATTATCATTATGGGCCCTCTGACCCCCCCCACTACCTCTATAGCTACCTAACATTCCACCCCCCTTATGAAAGCATTGTCCTCAACGCTTGATGTACAACCATATACCAAGGTCCCATGGATAAGTGTGGACCATAGTGCTGAAGTAGAATAGGGAACCAGGGTCCCATGGATAAGTGTGAACCATAGTGATGAAGTAGACTAGAGAACCAGGCTCCCATTGAGAAATCGAAGCCACCATGCTGAAGTAGTCCAACTGCCATTGTAAACCAGGGTCCCATGTCCAAGTGCTCATGTGAACTCCACACGGAAGATATCGACATCTAATAACCAACTGAAAATGATGCTCCCAATACTGACACCTATCATGTGGATCCAAATAAGAATATCCAGCCACATAGTGGGAAAGGGTCAACGTTGAATCTGGAAGGAACAATGGTATTGTTCCTTCNATCCAGCCACATAGTGGGAAAGGGTCAACGTTGAATCTGGAAGGAACAATACCATTGTAGAATATGCAGGCTGGACACTGGTAATCATAACTAGCTCCTAATGTGGGACATTGATGTTCTCTACAGAAGGTGGAGTAGAGTCATCAAATAAAATATGGAAGTGGTTTTCATCCCATAAATGACAACTATCCATATACCAATCATCGCAATCGGTCTCAAAATCATACCAAACATATATTTCTTGATTATATTCATCCCTGAGGTACTCCATAAGAAATCCCTCTTGCATGATATCCAATGAATCTTGAATACTATCATTGAGGACGTCTGTGAGGCCATCTACACAGTCATCCAATCTATCAAACAATTGAGATTTGAATGCTTTAGTAATATGTAGAATTTCTTTGAGGGTTTGAGAATAAATAGACATCTGATAACCCAATGAAAATTTATGAACTTTGTCTTCACTAAAAAACCCAAAAAATAGAACAATAAATTACAAAACAAAATCGCGGTGTTATCCGGAAAAACCCTAAAAAACTTCTGAATTTAAAATGCTCATAACTTCACTTCCTGGACTCTGTTTCGGTTGATTTGTTTTTTGAAATTGGGTGAAATTGTGAGAAGAACTCAGATTTGTAATTTGTTTGGGAAAATTCAGCCTCTAGATACTACAAAAAATAAAAAATAAAATAACGTCGTCGTCCACGAAAAAAACCCTGAAAATTTGTAGATTTTAAAACTTCAATATCTTGACTTCCCGGACTCCGTTTCGGACGATTTTTTTTTCAACTTGGGTGTTTTTATGAGAGGAACTTAGATCTACAACCTGTTTCTGTAAATTTTTCACAGAAATAAACTGGAAATTTTTGGAATGTCACAGCCCTCTTTTTTATTCTCTGAAAAAAAAAATCTACAAAATTAAAAAAAAAATTGCCCACAATGTCTGCCAAGGAAAGTGCTCTGATACCACTTGTTAAGAACCAAAATAAATATACAAATATAATCACCACAAATAATGAATACAAAATAGATCCACAGAGAAAGATAAAAGAAAACACACTTTATAATTACCAAACCCTTGAGGTAGGGAAACACCATACAATGGATCCTATTATGGAATGGATCCTCTCA
>JASDQU010689582.1:13881-26279 GCA_032191745.1 Picea mariana | reverse complement strand
TCAAGGCTCATCGAAAAAGGAGAGGGTATTTTCCTCAATGGAGTTTCCAGATAAACTTGTATGAAGTTCATCAAAAGTGAAAATAGAACTTCCCTCAAATGGAGTCACCGAGAAAGCTATGGGTAAATGCTTTGGGATATACTTGCCAAGTGTCATTATGGGTTGGAAAAGATTCAGAATCCTCGCTGGAAACATCGTAAAAAATGTTATCACGCAGTTTGTAGTTCAGGAAAAGCCCAACCCAAACCACAAGTATGTGACACAACTGAGAACACATATCATTTTCACCTCAATAGATGTCCCCCTTGTTTTAGTGAAGGCCAAGTCCAACACAAGGGATGCTTCCTGGGTGACCCTAGGGGGATTGCGATGGGAGAAGCAAAGAGCTTGAAGAGTTCCCCTATAGGTCAAGTTCAAGGATAGGAAAGATGCTTGAGAAAAAGTCTTATGAGATGATAAATGGTTGCCAAGGTTGGGTACCTAAAACAAATGTTAGACAAGCCAAAACAAGACAATATATGATGATATAATTCTCAAAACCAATGGGGAATCAACAAGAAACCAGGCTTTCCAAAAATTGCAGTAGTATGGAAATATATATCAACAGTAAAGAGTATATGACAACTGAAAATTAAACTATCAAAATCAAGTGTATGATGTTAGAAAATTAAGCTAGCAATTAGTATAAAATCTTTCAATATTTAAACCAATACTTTGATAGCAAGAGAGGGTTAAAGAGTATTATAAACAAAATTTTATAACAGCCTTATGGCTGTAGATTTTTTTTTCTACAGAAGCAAGTTTTATCCACTAAAATCAACAAGTAATCCACCGAAACGATAGCTCTTAAATAGTAGATCAATTATGACAACTTGCAAGTAAATTTCAGCGGGATAAAAATTGTAAAAGAGTAAGAGAGAGTGAGTTTGTTGCAACCTTAATGGTTGTATATTAATTCTTGGTACAACAACTTAATCACTTGGCGAATCAAGATGTCTCTAGGGCACAAGATAGCTTTAAGCATACAAAATTTAATTCCAAACTTGAACAATTCAATCTCCTTGAAATCATGTTTACCAATGCAACAATATTCAATCTCCAATGCAAAGATTAGTGTCTTATCTATTAGATAATGGAGTCTCTTATTTGAGCTAGGGTTTAACACTCATCTAAGGGGTGTAATCCCTTTTAATCCCTAGAGAAGATAAACCTTAGAAGGTCTTGCTACAAGGGTGTAAGCTCTTTTACTCCTTGTAGAAATCCTTTAAGCCTTTTCAATAACAATAAAAGAGAAATTCCTTGATGGAGGGTGTATTCCCTTATACTCCTCCAATGGTTGGAAAAAATAATCTTGAAATCAAGAAGAAACAAACAAAATCGTAGAAATTCCTTACCTAATCCAAGAGATAGCATGCAAAACCCTTACTTATCAAAGATATTCCACCAAATTGCTAAGAACAAGCATCCAAGAGAAGTCGTTAGCCTTTCTTCCACCAATAGACAAGTAAAGCATCCATTTTGCACAAGAGACAAGAGATAGAAAATTTCCCAAGGAGGGAGATAATTTGAGCCAAGATTTATCTAATTCTCAGGTGAGTTACGTCTAAAATGAAAATGAAATGGCCTCTATTTATATGAGGCCATCTAAAACGATTTGTCCACTTTAAAAAGTCAACAACAAATCAAAAGAGGGCCGACCCCCTTTATTTCCTTTACAACTTACAAAAATAAAATTTTCATAAACTGGAACCCTCAAAAGTGTGACGTCATGCCCTAGAAGGGTGACGTTGAGCCTCTAGGTGAGACGTTCAGCCTCAAGATGCAAATCATTGGGACTCCAAAGGCCATGTGTCAAGCTCTCATGTGCTAGAGTGTCATTCCATACCTTTGCTTCCTTCAAACCAAGTCACATCATGTCTAGTACCATCAAGCCCACCAAAACCCTAGCCTCCACATGATGTCAAAGGCTTAGAAGGCGACGTCCTAGGCCTCCCAAGGCCAACGTCGAGGTGAAATGGGCTACAATGTCATCCTCCAGTGCTATCAAAGTGCCTCCAAAGGCAACATTCATCATCTCATGTGCACAAGCGATACATGGTCCTCTTCCCAACCAGCGGGTATGGCGTCCATCCTTCAGGTCTTCAACCCCCCATGAAGATCAAAATGGCACAATTCCTTCATGGATAATTTTTTTTTGAGAAAGGTCCTATAAAGACAAACAAATACGCCCTCCAAGGGACCAAAAGTCACATGCATCATGCCAAGTAAGCCACATTTAATAAAATAACCACCCAAACATGTGCATTAAATCCCCCCWTTTCAAACTAAACAAGTGCTCAAAGACCTTATAAAAAWTTTCAAATTTAAGTATGGAAGGGTTGAMATGGTGCCCTATTGGGTAGACCAATCCCCAATTCAAGGAATGTTTCCCAAGAATACCCTCTCTAATTCATGTAATGAATATGAGATGGAYGTGKGTAAGACTTTTTGGCATGGGATTCTTGACATATCAAGGGTTCATATTGTCTCWTTTATGAGTGCCTTTGTAGAGGGTGTGTTRCATCCCTAGTTTGCAATGCAAACTTTTTCCAARCCCTTTTATTCGCCATTAATTTCTTATGGTCCAAAACATTGAGTGCTATGTGYAATRGAAAGTAAGGAGCACCACAATGCCACTTGAAGTTAGGAACACATTGAGTGCCATGTGCAAGGAAATTAAAAGAYATCRCAAATGCATTTMCCYAACAAGTGAGACATTTATTAGTTATGTGTTTTCTTTTTTAAAGGTCCTTGATTTTTTATGGAGAAGTGTTTCATTGCTCTCAAGACCTTAGGGCGAGTAACTAGAGGGATTATTTATGGATTTTAAATTTTTCTAGCTACAACACCTTTGGGCCTTTAACCCCTTCTTCCCATGAAATGAGGTACAAGCCCTTCTTGGGGTCAATACGCCCAAAAACCCAAAAGACGTGGAAATGAAAGGGAAAAGGTGTGGGAAGTGGTAAATATGTGCGGGAACAATACGATGACCCTTCAAAGAGACCCCCTAGTAGCAACACTTTTCCTGAGGATGACCCACTTACTAGGAAACCATGTCAACCACCAAGGTGAAATGAGGCAAAAGGTATAATTTCCAAGCAAACATTTTCATAATCAAGAGAGGACTCATTGCAACATTCTCAAATGCTTCAATTATTAAAATGATACTTACCATGAGACCAGACTTCTTACCTGATGAAGAAAGACCTATTGTCCTTTCTAGGCCTTGTTGGTGTGGTGGACACTGCTGCTGTTGATGAATGGTTATGTCTGGTGAGAACAGGGGCTCTGTTTGCTCATCTATCTCTCGATATGCCATCTCTTCAACCTGTGGGCCTCAAGACATCATCTCCTTAGTTACCCCTAGCCTAGGAGGTAACATTTGGCTCCTACATGGGGACATGTTCTCGCCATAGAGTAAATGAGAACCTCAACATCTCCTTGTAAGACCTATGCCTACACATATTCAAGCAAATAAATTAGAGCACCGAGGGGTGGATTTCTCACCCTTTGTTCATATGATCAGAACTTCAAAATTTCAACTACTTATTAAAATTAAAATTTTGCATTTTTCAAAAACTTTCAACTAACATGTAATATGATTCAAACAAATGCATAAGTGCAATAAAAAATATGTGAAGAAAAGTATGAAAATAAATGCAGCTACACTAGGATGAACACACAAATGAAAATGCAAGAAAGCAAATGACCTATCTACTTACCTAGGGCCCGAGGCCCGTGGAGGTCAAGTGCTTAGTGATATCAGGTGAAATCATACAACCAATGCAACCACCTACTCAACATATCATCAAGGTATCTCCACTTGTTCTTAATCATGTGATACAACAAAGATAAGTCAAGCACAAAATAATCATGAGCATAAATAAGCATGCAACCAATCATAGAAAACAACTCATGGAGGTAAGTGGGAGGGAGGAAATTTCACTGGAAAGAATAGCCACAAGCTTGATCCACCCATCTCTGAATAGGGATTCCACATATATATGATGGATCATCTCCTTCCTCATCAACATGATCATTTCTTCCTGAAGATTGACAAGAGATGAGAGATCCCAAGAAAACCCTATGATTTCCTAGAGGAAAGATGAGATAAGGGGCAGGCTCAGGTCTAAAGAAAGAATAGTTTCCCACACTTAGAATATGTTGCCTCTTCATCTGAAAATCCCTACCAAAAGATGTAAGATAAGAGTATTTTTTCTCTTTAGTGTGAATCTATGACTATTCTGAGTTGGACACGTCCTCATGTCAATCAAAATTCGAGCACAAAGATGGTTGAGAATCTTCACCAAATAATAGTTTCAATTCCTCAAAAGGATAATCCCCAAGGTATCGTTGGGAATTAACATAAGTGAACCGCAACAAGCCATCCCTTGGAAGATGAAAAAGGTTTGTGATCGTATCATCATTAGTCTGCCAAATATCTTTATTGTCCACTTATGAAAAGAAACCTTCCAAAGGAAAGACTTTTGCATTCCTTATTTAGAAGCTACCCTCAATGTCGTAGATGGGATCTCCATAAAAAACAAAACAACCAATATCCCATCCACGCTTCCAAACACATATGAAATCATTGATATGATTGTCAACTGTATCTGAAGACTGCTCCATGAATTCACCTAAATCATTGGAGTTGAATACTTCTTCGCAAGGCTAGACAACTTCATCTACTAGCATCTCGTTTGGGTCTTCAGTATGAGAAATTTCATCAGGGTCTTCTTGGTAACTTTCTTTGCAGATCTATTCTTCAAGCATCTCTTCATCTATAGGAGATTTCTCTTCAGTTAGAAGTGCTTCATCAATTCTTTCTTCAGTAGATTCTTGGGAAAATTCCTTATAATATTCATCATATGCTTAACAACTTCATCGACTGTTTTTTTATCTTTCACCTATAAAAGTTTCCTCGAGATACGATAAGTTCTGGGCAAGGGTTCATCCCATGTTGCCATAATCACATTGTCTGAAATGATACTTCAATGGAATCGCCAAATGAGCTCAAGGCTCATCGAAAAAGGAGAGGGTATTTTCCTCAATGGAGTCGCCAGATAAACTTGTATAAGTTAATCAAAAGTGAAAAGGGAACTTCCCTCAAATGGAGTCACCAGGTAAGCTATGAATAAAGGTTTTGGGATAGACTTTCCAAGTGTCGTTATGGGTCGGAAAATATTCAAAATCCTTCCTAGCTATGGTGCCAAAAATTTTATCGCATAATTTGTAGTTTGGGAAAAGCCCAACCCAAACCACAAGTGTGTGACACAAGTGAGAACACATATCACTGTCACGTCAATAGATTTCCCCCACGTTTTAGTGAAGGACAAGTCCAAAACAAGGAAGGCTTCCTAGGTGACCCTAGGGGGATTGCGATGGGAGAAACGAAGAGATTGAAAAGTGCCCTTAAAAGTCAATTTCAAGGATGCGAAAGAGGCTTGAGAAAAAATATTATGAGCTAGTAAATGGTTTCCAAGGTTTTGTACCTGCAAAACGAATGTTAGACAAGCAAAAACAAGACAATATATGATTATATAAGCCTCAAAACCAGTGGGGAATCAACAAGAAACTTTTCTATCCCAAAATTGCAGCAGTATGGAAATATACAGTAGCAGTAAAGAGATTATGATGGTTGCAAATTAAACCATAAAAAACAAGTGTATGATGTTGGAAAATTAAGCTAGCAATTAGTAGACAATCTTCCAATATTTAAACCAAGATTTTGATAGCAAGAGAGGGATATTAAAGAGTGTTATCAGTAAAATTTTATAACAGCCTTATGGCTGTAGAAAATTTTTGCTACAACAACAAGTTCTCACCACTAAAATCAACAAGTAAGCCACCCAAACGATAACTCTTAAACAATAGATCAATTATGATAGCTGGCAAGTAACTTTCAGCGGTAGAAACGTTGTAAAAGAGTAAGAGAGAGTGAGTTTGATGTATCCCTAATGGTTCTAGATTAATGTTTTTTACAACAGGTTAATTGCGTGGCGAATCAAGACGTCCCTGGGGCACATGATAGCTTAAAGCATGTAAAATTTAATTCCAAACTTGAATAATTCAATCTCCTTGAAATCACGTTTACCAATGCAACAATATTCAATCTCCAATGCAAAGATTAGTGTCTTATCTATTGGGTAATGGAGTCTCTTGGTTTGCACTAAGGTTTAGCACTCATCTAGGGGTGTAAGCCCTTTTACTCCCTAGAGAAGATAAACCTTAGCAAGGTCTTGCTACAAGGGTGTAAGCCCTTTTACTCCTTGTAGCAATCCTTTAAGCCTTTTTAATAACAATAAAAAAGAAATTCCTTGATGGAGGGTGTCTGCCCTTATATTCCTCCAAGGGTTTGACAAAATAACCTTGAAATCAAGAAGAAACACACAAAATTGCATAAATTCCTTACCTAATCCAAGAGATAACATGTAAAACCATTACTTATCAAAGATATTCCACCAAATTGCCAAGAACAAACAAGAGAAGTCACTAGCCTTTCTTCCACCAATAAACAAGTAAAACATCCATTTTGCACAAGAGACAAGAGATAGAAAATTGCCCAAGGAGGGAGAAAATTTCAACCAAGAGTTATGTAATTCTCAAGTGAGTTATGTCTAAAATGAAAATGAGATGGCCTCTATTTATATGAGCCCATCTAAACCAATTTTTCCACATAAAAAAGTCAACAACAATTTAAAACAGGGTCGACCCCCTTTATTTTCCTTTACAACTTACAAAAATATTTTTTTCATAAAGTAAAACCCTCAAGAGTGTGATGTCATGCCCTATAAGGGTGACATTGAGCCTCTAAGTGAGACATTAAGCCTCGAGATGCAAATCATTCGGCCTCCAAAGGCCATGTGTCAAGTTCTCATGTTCTAGAGTGCCATGTCATGCCTCTCCTTCTTTCAAACCACATCACATCACATTTGGTACCATCAAGCCCACCAAAACCCTAGCCTCCACATGAAATCAATGACTTAGAAGGTGACGTCCTAGGCATCCGAAGGTCAACATCCAGGTGCAATGGGATACAATGTCAACCATTAGTACTGTCAAAGTGCCTCCAAATGCAATATTCATCATCTCATGTGCACAAGAGATCCAATGTCCTCTTCCCATCTAGTAGAGTATGGAGTCCATCCTTAAGGTCTTCAAACCCCCATGAAGATCAAAATGGAACAATTCCTTCATGGATATATTTTCTCCGAGCAAGGTCCTACAAAGACAAGAAAGTATGCCCTATAAGGGTCCACAATTCACATGTATCATGCCAAGTAATCCACATTTAATAAAAGAACCATCTGAACATGTGCATTAAATCCCCCCTTTTCAAACTAAACAAGTGTTCAAAGACGTTATAAAATTTTCCAAATTTAAGTATGGGAGTCTTGTCATGGTGCCCTATTAGGTAGACCAATCTCCAAGTCAAGGAATGTTTCCCAAGAAGACCCTCTCTAAGTCATGTAATGAATATGAGGTGGATTGGGGTAAGACTTTTGGGCATGGGGTTCTTGACATATCAAGGGTTCATATTGTCTCATTTATGGGTGCCTTTATAGAGGGTGTGTTGCATCCCTCATTTGCAATGCAACATTTTTCCAAGCCCTTTCATTTTCCATTACTTTCTAATGGTTCAAAACATCGAGTGCTATGTGCAATAGAAAGTAAGGAGCATTGCAATGCCACTTGAATTTAGGAACACATTGAGTGCCATGTGCAAGGAAATTAGAAGACACCACAAATGCATTCCCCCAACAAGCGGGGAATTTATTAATTATGTGTTTTCTATTTTAAAGGTCCTTGATTTTTTATGGAGAAGCATTTCATTGCTCTCAAGACCTTAGAGCGATCATCTAGAGGGATAATTTATAGCTTTTAACTTTTTCTAGCTACAACACCTCTAGGCCTTTAACCCCTTCTTCCCATGAAATGAGGTACAAGCCCTTCTTGGGGTCAATAAGCCTAAAAACCAAAAAGATGAGGAAACAAAAGGGAAAAGGTGTGGAAAGTGGTAAGTATCTGGGAGAATGGTACAATGACCCTTCAAGGAGATCCCTTAGTAGAAACCCTTTTTCCGAGGATGACCCAGTTAGTAGGAAACCATGTCAACCACCAAGGTGAAATGAGGCAAAATGTATAATTTCCAAGCAAACATTTTCATAATTAAGAAAGGACTCTTTGCAACATGCTCAAATGCTTCAATTATTAAAATGACACTTACCACAAGACCGAAATTATTACATCATGAAGAAAGACCTATTTTCCTTTCTGGGCCCCACTGATGTGGTGGATGTTGCTGATATCAATGAATGATGATGTGTGGTGAGAGGAGGGGATTTGTCTGCTCATCTGGCTCTACGCACTCCATGTCTTCAACCTTTAGTCCTCGAGACATCATCTCCTTAGTTACCCCTGTTAAAATATTCGATGTGATCGTTTTTCCATAGACAATATCTCAATATTGTCACCCAACCATAGGCACACAACCACCCCCAAGCACCATAACCTTGACAGATAGAATGATTCTGAAAGTAGTACCAAACATAATAGATAACCAAGAGATAGCGTATCTCTCTTTCTCCAAGAATAGCACACCAAACATAAAGTCCACAAACCAGAAACCAAGACCAAAAACCCAGTTGCAGTAGCTGCAGCTGCACTCCTCCAAACTGGTGCACCACTTGACTTGTGTGAGTTGTGAGAGAGTGAATGACCAAATGAGCTCAAGTGCCCTCTATTTATAGTGCTCTTTGTCACCTTTCCAGGCTAACTTCTTGTTTTAGACGCTAATACTTAAATATTAATTCTTTTATTGAGCCGACATGTCTTCTAGGGTTTCTACACATCTGTGTAGGGTTTTTCTAGATTCCAAAACATTCTAATCTAGTCATAGGTTATATATGGAGGTTAATATCTGCCGCAACTACCGTAACATCAACACTTCCTCCTATCTAGGGATGTATTTAACGATAATGGTCTTGAGCACAAACAAACCATTATGTCGGTAGCATCATCATAGCCACACAGGATATCTCATGATCTCATAGATCTATTCACAAGAAACATCACCACTATCAGTATCATCTGATAGCATCAACTGCATCATCTCTTGAAGCCATACTCCATCTTATTAATCGGGCATGATGTTGAATAAGTCACTTACTCAACAGAGTGATACAAGGACCATTCTTCTATTCCAGACATACATCTTTGACAGATGCTGAAAGCCCCACAATGGGCTACAAGGACCATTCTTCTAATTCAGACCCATGTCCTAGAAGAATGTCGGTCCTCCCAGATGTTGAAAGCCACGCCATGGGCTACAAAGACCATTCCTATAGGAATGTTAGTCTCAGACTATTTTCTAATCAGGTCATATGTACCATAGAGATCAATCTCTACCCATATGCCTTAGAAAATATCGATCTCATACCAACCACCCTAATGGGGACATCATGTCCTGAGGGGGTGGACTATTCAACCTGATTAGGCCAATAACTGTGCCTCAAGAGAATATTGGTCCGGAACCATTTTCCTAATCGGGCCACAATCTGTGCCTTAGGAAAATACCAGTCCATGATACGTCAACAATCTGTCAACCTGGACCATTCTCCACAGGGAGAATGTCTGTCCACCAACACATTGACTATCCATCTAGCTGGAAATCATCTCCAACACTTGTGGTAGTCTCCATGGAAATTAGATAATAGAATACAACTGCTACAATGCCATCCAATAGAACACAGCTGTGTCTATCCATAGTAGTACACAACTACTACCCAGTCGTACACAACCACTCCTAGTAGCACACAACTACTAACCAGTGGCACACAATCACTACCAGTGGAGCACATCCACCACCATAGCATACAACTATTGTCCAGAGACATATAGTCTCCGCAACAATCAAATCATATAATCTGATATCATCCTGCATCAACAATGTCATGATACAAACTGAGTCATCTGGGCCATTCTTCCACTCACACCTGTGATATCTTAAAGAACATCTTCCATCGAAAAGTTTAAACATCAACCATGGGATATCTGGACTATTCTTCCAAAGCATAGAAGAATAATTGTCCCTGATTGTTGAACGTGGACCATTCAACCTAACTGAGCCATTATTCTGACATGATTCACAGTGCAACCTGGAGAGAATGAGTATGCCCTAGGGAATGACTATCCGGACCATTTCCTATGGAAATTACTGTCCTACACCAACCTCCTACATTGGACCATTCTTTGAAAATACTCACAACTGTGAATTTCGAAAGAATGATTGCCCGGAGAGGCGAACCATTCTGCTTGACCACTTCTCAGAGTGACTGCCAAGGAGAATGAATGTCCTAGACCATTCCCCCACATAGGCCACAAGGGGAATCAATATCTATGGTACATCAACAATCTGTCAAACCATTTTCTTTACTAAAATAATTGTTCGTCTAAAATCTTGGACCACTTTCCAGCCTGGAAAGTGACTGCCCATCCTGGACCATTTTCCAAACTAGAAAATGACTGCCCATATATCAATAATATATCAATTCTCCCTCCCCAACCTGGGGAGTCATTTCCATGAGCCCCAGCTTGTCCCTCAAGTATGCAAACTTTATATTGGACAAAGGCTTCGTCAAAATATCTATAGTTTGCTCATCAGTGGAGATATACTAGAGAACCGTTTCTCCCCTATGGACTATAGTACTTGATCTCAATGTTCTTCGACCTGTCATGGAATACCGGGTTCTCTAAGAGCTTCACACAACTTTGGTTATCACAATATATCACAGTCGAATCCAACACCTGATCAAACAATCCAGAAACTAGCTTATGGAGCCACATTGCTTCCATACAAGCATAACAAGCTGCAATATACCCTACTTCTGCAGTGCTGAGTGAAACCGACTTCTGTTTCCTGCTAGCCCATGATATCATAGCATATCCAATACTAAAACACATAACATAAGTACTCTTTCTGTCATCTGCACTCCCTGCCCAATCTGAATCGATAAATCCATGCAGTTGTACATCACTATTTGAGGCATATCTCAAACCATAAGTTATCTTCCCACGAAGATATCTCAAGATATTCTTTGCAGCTATCCAATGCTCATGTTTGGTTTCTACCTGGAACTGGCTCAACATGTTCACAACAAAGAAAATGTCCATCCTGGTATTTACCAAATATATCAAAGAGTCAATCAATTGTCGGTACAAGGACGAGTCTACTGGATCAGAATCAAAGTCTCTCAACTTCCTCAAATCTGTTACCATGGGAGTTGCCATGGATTTTCAATCCATCATCCCAAACTTCTGATGAATCTTTACGACATACTTCTCTTGCCACAAGAAGATTTCACCACGCTTCTGCTATATTTCTAGTCATGAGAGCAAGATCCTTCATATCAAATTATGAGGCTAGCTCCTTATTAACAATGAATAGTGAGAGGCTCTGCACCAAGATCTTGGAGCTTGCTCGAGTCCATACAAGGTCTTATTTAATATGAATACATGGGTTTCTCTCTAGTGTACTTCAAAATATTGAGGTTTCTCTATATATACATCTTCCTTAATTACTCCATTGAGAAAGACGATATTTTCATCCATTTGATGTAAAATCCAACCCATGGATGTTGCAAGAGACATAGAGGTACATATGGCAACTGGAGAAAAACATCCCATCATATTTTTCTCCCTCTTGCTGGGAGAAACCTCAAGCAATGAATCTTGCCTTGTATTTATTGATACTTTGCAGACTTTCCTTCAGGTCTAGGCACAATTTTCCCATACATCATGATGGATTGATATTCCTCCATCATAGATTCCTTTCATTCTTTCTTCTTGATTGGCAGTCAAAGATCCTCAAGTGTTCAACACTTGGCTTCTTTTTCGGAGAAAGCTTCTTCTGGAGTCATGTTCTTCAATATACGATGAAGACTTCTATTCTGAACATATATGGTTGCCATAGTTGCTTCTCCCCATAGAAACATGGATAGATTCTGGTCACTCATCATTGCCTTAACATATTCTTCAATGGAACGGTTCTTTCCTTCTGCCACACCATTATGAGGGACAATTAGCTCCCTCCTAATCCCGGTTGTTTTACAAAAAGGCAACAAGCTTCTTGGAGGTGTATTCTCCTCCATTATCGAACCTCGAGATCTTTATCTTCCTCTTAGAAATTGATCCACACACATATGAGTGAATGATGTCCAAAATGCCTCTTTGCTTTCCATGCTTCAATTAGAATTGGTACTTAGTGAGATCACCTGCCTCACCACTTGATGGAGTCATCTGCTCCATGTTTGCAACTGTCACTGTAGCTCCTTCTCAGGGCTATCGCTCGTGACCTGCCC
>JASDQU010689581.1:61754-74324 GCA_032191745.1 Picea mariana | reverse complement strand
ATAAGGTTTTTACATAGGAAAATGCAACTTCTTTTCTCAGGAAAAGTTCTTCTTCCTTCTCTCTTCAGGAACTCAGGCCACTGTAACCCCTCTAAAGGCAATAGATAGGTTTACATCATTAAGGATCATAGGGATGACGAAAATAATGTGTAACAGATGTTCCCCCATAACGGTAAGATCATTACCATTGATCAAGTTTCGCATTATGAACCCAACCCTTCATCCAACATCGATAACATCCTCCCTTTCATCCACACTAATCCTGACGGCTATCCACTCATTGAGATGGGCCCCGGAATCTTCAAAGACCCATCTTTGTTAGGGACATACCACGGAGCACCATCACTCCTTCCCCCCCCATCCCAAGTGTGTGTCGTATCCTCCAACGGAACGACTACTGAAGATACTCTCTGTGCCACCGAGGCCTCTTTTATCCCTGACGTCCCACTAGTCGTAGATCTCCTCCTTCCAGAGAACTCATCAACTCCACCAGTTCACAATTTCACCTCACCTCAGGGCCATCTTCCAGTTTGGGAAACAGTTCCCCAAGCCATTACTCAAATCCCCTTCTTCTACCCCCCACCGAGCATCCAAGCTTTTCAAGTAGCTGCAATGCTTACCCTTCCCAATATGGTGCTAGAAATCCCAGTATGGTATCTCCATCCACCAGCATTGGTTCCCCAACCATCTCTCCCTCCTCAAACCGAAGACATTCCGATGCAAATTCCAGTACCTACCCCAACAGCAACTCCCTCACCCCCTCTTGCTAATGCCACCACTACAGGTGGGGGCAGACAAAAGAAGAAATATCCCATCGCTCCCCTCCCTACTCGCATCCAACCCCCTTGTTCTCTCTGCGAGAAAGAAGGACACCTCACTAATCGATGCCCCTCTCTCCCTGAGCTACGCAATTTAATCCAACTACCCCGTGCAACTACATCGCCCATGGCTTCATCAAGAACACCTAGTACCACCGCGATGTCACCCACTGCAAGCAACAATGGGCTATGAACCAAATTCGCATGTGCCATATGTTCATAGTATGGCCACTATACTCATTATTTCCCCACCCTACCTCAGTTTCGACAGACACTCGCGGTAGTACACCAAAGTTTTCAACAAAAACCCTCTACCTCCATGTCGTCAAGTACCCAAAACAATGACATCCATTATGTCACCACTTCAATCAATGAATGTATGTCGTGTCCTTGCACCCTATGTGAATCACTTGATCATTTTACATATCAATGTCCTATGATCATCAAATACCGGCATCGCCAAATGACCCTTATTCAAACCACTACACCCCCTCCAGTGCCAACAGAATTAGTGATTACCCCTACTCCATCTCTAGAGGTTATCCTTTCTCCTAAACCTGAAGCACTCCCTACTCCCCAATGGTTCTTGGATGACTTGTATGAGGATTTACCCCTAAATCCCTCCAATTTCCTCGTTCATTTACCCATGAAAATTTTACGCCCAACCACCATTTTCAACCCTCAATATCTCGATATTTGGTTTATGTCGAGTGAACCATCACAATCTCCTTGCATCACTCCCCCTACTTCTTCATCACCAGACAACAATCACACGGTGACATGCACCGATGTGACTCTTCTGGATCCCTTGTATTCCCGAAAATTTCACTGTGACGAGGACATACTTGAGGAATTAACCACCCCTGACTACCCATGGGATGCGCTACACCACAGATCGCTCTTTTTTTCAAAAGAATCATTCGCACCTCCTAACCAACACCCCATATATGCAGTCGAAACCAAGGATTTTATCCCATCAAGGCATATCCACTGGTTCAACAACCCTATCCCTGCCCATGATGCTTTTGAAGAAGGCAATATGGCCAACATTTTCCCCACCATCAAAATTGATATTTCCATCACAAATGGAGTCATCGAGAAAATCAGTATTGGCGTCGCATGCACTCCTGAACCGAACGGTTTCTCTGGCTACAACCAAATCCAAATTCACCCAACTAATCAGTACAAAACCGCATTCACTACCCCATGGGGTACTTTCGCATATTGTGTCATTCCTTTCGGCCTCAATAACGATGGAGAGACATTCCAACGGGCCATGACATACATCTTTCAAGATCTATCTCATATCATCCTCGCATATTTGGATGACCTCACCACTCGATCCAAGAAACACACTCAGCATCTCAATGATCTACGAATCATCTTCCAAAGGTGTCGACAGTACAATATCCGCTTGAACCCTCTCAAGTGCGTATTCTGCATCATTGTTGGGCTCCTCCTTGGGTTCATCATTTCCCAATGTGGCATTACCGTGGATCCTCTTAAAGTCCAAGCCATCACAGAAATTCCCCCTCCTCGGAATTTACGCCAACTACAGAGCCTACAAGGAAAAGATAACTTTTTACGGATCTTTGTCCTAGACTATGCCACTCGAGCATATGGTTTCCTTTGCTTACTACACCATGACATCCCATTCCACTGGGATGACCATTCCCAAAACGCTTTCGATGACCTTAAAAAGAACTGTCCAATGCCCCTTTGATTAGTCCGCCTAACTATAACCGCGACTATATCCTCTACATATCGGCCTCAACCATCTCAGTAGCAGGAGTTCTCGTGCAAATAGGGGATGATCATCGCGAGCATGTCATTTGCTACATTAGTAAAAACCTCTCAAGGACACCCTTGAAATACAATCACGGAGAGAAACTAGCCCTTGCAGTCGTCCTCGTAGTCCAGAAACTACGCCATTACATTCTGCTTCGAACTACCAAAGTCAGAGCATATTCCAACCCCATGCAATACTTGCTCAGTCATCGACAAATTCACGGTAAATTTGCTCGATGGATCGTCATCCTGCAAGAGTACGATCTCAAATTTTTAACACCCAAGAGAAAGAAAGCTCTCATCCTCACCGAACTCATCACGACTTTCCCCTCCAATACTACCAATTCCCCCGTCAATATTCACTTCCCCGATGAACATATTTTTTACATCCCCTCGGATGACCCATGGTACGACGATCTTCTCATCTATCTCCGAACACAAAAATTTGGAAACCACCTCTCCAGAGATGATCGACGACGTATTCGTTACCAAGCACCCCGCTACCTCCTCATCGGGGATATCTTATATCAGCAAGGGGTCAACACCATACCTCGTTGTTGCTTGACTATTGACGAGGCCAATAGAGTCTTGAACGACTGCCACAACGGCGCTTGCGGGGGGCATCTCTCAGGGATGTCCACTGCATAGAAAATCATCCGCGTCAGTTACTTTTGGCCTACCTTATTTCATGATTTCATTCATGCCATGAATCGATGTGATAAATGCCAACTTTATGCCAACAAATCACGCGCACCACCTACTCTTCTACACCCAGTGATTTCTGCAAGCCCCTTTTGCAAATGGGGCATCAACTTCATGACTTGCAATCCTTCGTCCAACATGGACACAAATACATAGTCGTCGCAGTTGATTACTTCAAAAAGTGGGCCGAAGCCATGCCTACCTTCAACAACATTGCTGACATAGTAGCGCGTTTTTTCTTTAACCAAATCATATCACACTTTGGAGTACCACTCCAACTAGTCTCTGATGATGGGAAACATTTCGAGAATGAGATTTTCATTGAACTCTCATCCAGGTTAGGCTTTTCCCATGAGTTCACCTCACCATACTACCCTGAGTCCAACGGACAGGTGGAAGTTGTTAACAAGGTCCTTAAAACCATGTTGCAGCGCACGATTAACAAACATAAGACCAATTGGCATCACATGTTATTTTTCGTGCTATGGGCTTACCGCACGGCAGTCAAAACTGCCACTGGTTTCACACCATTTCATCTATTCCACGGAGTTGAGGCCACTCCTCCCATCGAGTGCGAAATCCCCACCTTACGCACCGCTATTGAGCTATTACCCGACACTTCTCCAATGGAGAAGCATTTTTTGAACTTAGATTCCCTGGATGAAGATCGTCGATCCTCATTACAGAACAATAAGGCATCCAAGCAACGGTCAAAAGCCACCTTTGATCTCCATGTCAACCTTCACTCATTCAATGAAGGGGACCTCGTCCTCACTTACGACATCGCTCATGATACCCTCGGCCATGGAAAGTTTGAGTCCCTATGGCATGGACCATACATAATCCAACATTTCCTCACTAAAGGCGCATACATCCTGGCCTCCCCCGAAGGCCACCCTCTCAAAGAACCCGTCAATGGGTTGTACTTGAAGAAATTTTACGCCTGAGCATAGCCATACTACACTAGGCTTTTTCTTTTTTGTACATCTTTTGTAGAGCTTTTAATCTTATTTTATCCATACCTCTCATCTAATCTATCACTCGTGTTATTGACAGATGCCACCCCCATCGGCTTACCACATCGATTACGCCGACGAAGATAGCCGTTGGACTCGGAATCTCACTTCGGCTGCTTGGGCCCTCTATTCACCTTCACACGACCTGCTCCACACCAACGGCATATGTTTAGGCTCAGCCACCAACAATCAAGCAGAATACACCATCGTCATTGGTCTCCTCATTGAGGCCAGTAATCACTATATTCGTCACCTTAGCGTTTTACTTGATTCCCATTTGGTCATCCTCTAGCTCAATAACGTGTACCACATTCGCGATCCTTGCCTCTTTCGCAAATACCTGCAAGTTAGACTATTATCTTGACAATTTGATTCCATCACATTCACACATATTCCAAGACAATTTAATCAAATAGCAGATAATATGGCTAACCTAGTATTAGATTGGCATTTATCACATCAATAATCTGTCATAACACATACATTAGACATCATCAACAAAAAACACACACCACATGTACACATTACCAAGATCCCAAAATGTATATCCATATATATATATATATCGGTCAAAATGTCATAAGTGTTTACAAAAATAGTACATTGCTCGTAGGCAGGGGAGTCACCTCATCCCTATCAATACAAAAATGGATGTCACAAATATACAAAATGGGCTCACCAGCCTATATCAAATACAAAAAATACATATACAGAGACCCTCAAGGCACCTCCAGTGCTCCAGCACTAGGTCCTCCCTCTAGCGAAGGTACCCCACCAGCTCTAGGTCCCTCAGGTCTTGGGGGCAACCACCCAGTCATCGTAGCTCCAGCTACAGTTGCTCTGTGGATCAGGGTCCACAAATCCGCAAGGTCCATGAATCTGTCGGCAGCCCAATACACTGCTCCAGGATCCCCTCATCCTGGATCCTCACCCACATCCCCTCGGGCACTCCYCGAAGAACCGCCTCTAATYGGYGGWGGAAATCATCAAACTCTCCCCSGGCCRYAGCCRGAGGAGMATGTGAYGRCCCTRCACCGRGGTCATMAWAACGAYGCCTCCTGGYCDCTCTATCATCATCKCCAGGCCTCWCCCYARCATCCTCTCGTCGYCGCCTCTCMCCTRSTYRCAGMTCGACCCRCGGTGGTCTCRYAGGCCCCTGGCGRCCTGRMGCTYTGATYAGCTCGACCTCTCGTCCACGCGGTCCCACATCTACATAAACAAACACATGATAGCATCAACATCCATACAAATATCAACCATATGCTATACTGTCTAACATAAATAAAAAACCATCAAAAACAACATCATACCTCAACGGTCGAATACCTCTCCCGGAGGTAATATCATCTCAGGATCATCACGAAAATCTACCCCGCTGTATGGAAACTGTAAAATGATCTGTGGCATCTGACACCACACCTATGCAGCCTCGGCCGTGAAGTAATGGCCATCCTCACCTCCCCCCCATGATGAACCAATATCGTCACCCATCGCCGTAGTCACGACTCTCGCGCCCCTGGTGGGTCTAACAACATTCTCGAGTGCAACATTGGCACCCTCTCTAGAAACCAAGCCACCAGGGTGGATCCAAAAGCAAAATCCCATAACTCGGTCGTTCGACACCTAGTGAGTTGTCCCACCATATTGGTGTGCAACATCAAGCCCCAGGCAAAATGCTCACCCTCGAGTGCCCGCTGCATGATCCTCAGTTGGCCTCCACTAATACGTTGAGTCGCGAACGACCCATACACTCTCACAATCATCGCTGCCACGCAACAATGTACCAAGGCATCCATCGCCCCAATCCTCACCACGAACCAAGACATGAAATCCTCTCCCGAACAATATGCCCGGGCAAGGGTAGCCAACTACCCATCTCCAACTATCACCGGCTCGGCCGGTAGCAGGATTCCCCAAAAAGGGAGCCCAGTTAGAAAATAGACATCCTCTCAGCAGAGAATGCCAAGTGCTCCCCACGCACAATGAAACACTGCAACTGTGGACTCCACATGGATATCAGGAATTGCAGCAGATACTCCTGTGCCCTCACCAGTGGACACTCAAAAACCTTCAGCAGCCCACAGGTCGCCAAAGCACCACGAACCGTCGGCTCCTCATCCCTCATGGCCTCCCTCAGTCGGGCCCAGACCCTCTCTCTCCAATGGATCGGCATCGTCCCAAATGATCACCTGCATCCACATATACAGTCCTAGATCAGCCATCACAACTCATCAAAACATCAAAAATACCCCAAAAAAGAAAAGTTATTTTTCACCCTCAGCTTTGCCTCTAGGGCGCGGTTGTTTTCCCCATAGGCACGCACTCATACGCACCTATTCACCCCACAGGAGCGAACGTATGTGCACCTGTTCACCCCACAGGCATGCATCAAATGTGCTCATGTCCACTACAGAGTGGCGCACTTATGTGCCACTGTCGGAAACACAGTCGTGCACATATGTGCGGCTACGCATTGAATAGGCGCGCATCTCATGCGCGCCTGTATCCCAAATTAGGGTGCGACTGTACCCATTACAGTCGCACACTCATGCGCGGGTCGCCATCGATCGCCTGCTCATTTGAGGGGCCCCACTCCTAAAAACCCACCGTACGGCCATCCGTACAGTCCTACCCAAAAAATAACATCTAACTACTGTACAGGAGGATGAGACCACTAAATTGACTCTCGCACCTCCCAGATCGGCCTCCTCACACTCCCGGAATCTCCAAATCTGCTCTGGAATCTCCTCTCTGATCACTATAGAAGCAAGTACAAATGAGGTGGCAATGTGAGCCCTACAGTTATATATAGGCCCTTTTTTCCAAAACTTCCATGCTCAATTCCAAGAGCCCTGGCCATCCGTTTTTCGATCCGTCTTCAGCCACAGAATCAAAATATCGCTGCCTACACAGTCATACTTCCTGGGTCACCATCCATCCCTGGCCCCCAAGGAGCCATTTTCTCATACCCCATTCAAGTACGCATGCTCATGTTCAAAATTGTCAAATAACTGTCATATGTTCGTTATTTTCAGATATTGTTCACATCGGGTATTTGTTTGTCATGTGTGCAGGTATTGGGTCATCACATACCAACACGACCCCTTCAGGTATATGATCGACACTGGCATGTAATCATTCCCTCTGAATCTCAATTGCATCTCCAATCACACCCTCTAACACTGGCATGTAATCATTCCCTCTGAATCTCAATTGCATCTCCAATCACACCCTCTGAAATTTACCTTTAGGGTCCCTATATCCGGCTCTGCAGTACTGTCACCTCCACTGCATTTTGGTACTGTCACCCGATAACATTCTCCCCCACATGAGTTGTCCCATTCATATTCTTCCTTGGCACTTTGACAAAATGTTGTTTTCACCCTTTAGGGATGGCAGTCCCGATAGTCTGACGCATTTTCGAGATCAGCCACATACTCCTTCTCTTCCTGTTTCTAGCCTTCCCAACGGACTCCCAGGTTATCTCATCATGGTTCTATTTTTTACTGCACCTCCGCAGTATCATTAACCATCCATTTTCATCCAAAATCAGTTTTCCCACCTGCGAATTCCCCTTCATTCATTTACCTCATACAAAGACCCACCCATGGGGCCCCCCACCCTCCACCAGTTCCCTCCACAACTTGTGCCCTCCTAGACCAAGCCATCTTGCATCGGGGCACTCGTTTCTGTGTTTGTACACTCATCCCCAATTCTTTATTTATTTGGCACTTGTACAAAGCCTTTGTTTTCATCATTTACATAACTTTTCGTCGTCACCTTTGACGACCTCCTTCCTTTTAGAAAACGCAACCCATGTCTCTCTTGGTTGGGGCATCCATTTTATTCTACTCCTATTCACATAGTCCACAAACCTTGAGTATCCCACAGGCCAACTACCTCTACTCTCTGAGTTTGTTCACTTTGTCCCACCTCTAGCATAACTTATCCCACGTTTAGTCGTCCCCTTGACACTCGACCTCATTGTACGGTTGCTACCATTTCACATATATTCCCAACCAAGGGTAGTCTTGAGTCTCCAAGCATCTTGACTTCACCCATGTACCTCCTCAATTCATGATCTCATCCACTAAAGTTACCAAAGCTCTTTGCTTCTCGGAGTCGCGTCTCCCTTTTTGTCGACATCAACACAGTTTCCAGAAGGGCGACCATATCTTGATTCTCATTCCCTTTACAGTGAGAAATCTCGGACGGCACAGGGAGAACCATCATTGCTCCCTGCTGTCATTGACCCCCATAACATTCGACTTCAACACTCTCTCATGTTATGGTGGGTCTTACTTTGTGACTATTGCAGTTGTTTTTATATTTTCCGAAGACCTCTGAAATTTGTTGGGCCATCAATGCCCGCCAAATCCTGGATGCTTCCTCCAAGTGTCATTATTTACTTTTCAGAGTATTATTCCCCATCAAAATTGTCCTTTTCTCTTATCGACACGCCCCCGAGGGCGTTGCACTCATCTTCACCAACATCCCACTTCAACTACTGTCCTACACATGTTTTGAGTTACATGGCACGAGCCTGGGGCATGCCCGCCTCGTTTGTACACATTTTATTTTTCACACCTTCAGAAAGGTCAGGTCCTACAGGTTCCCTTCTCCCTCCAACGGGTCGCTCTTGATACTCTTGATATCGCTCTCTCTTACAACAGTCCTCTCAGTAGAAGAAACATTGATGAATTTCGGCTATACGTATGCTCCTAACCTCATCCATCAGGGGGTATCTGTTATCACTGAAATCTCGTCCGCACATAGTTACAGGAATCCATCATCTCCAAATAGCTATTAGTTCACCCATGGACCAAAATTACCAAAAAATGCATCTCCAAAAGGTCCAAAACTATACAACTGCTTATAAAATCATAATGCGCTATGACTATACAGGGTGCGTGCACACATGCGCCATCAAGAAATGCAGGAAAAGCGCACATATGCACGATGCACGACTGTGGACGCTAAAAGCCGTGCACATCTGAGAACGACACATTTATGATGTTGGTCGGTCTCCCACCCACTTCTGGTTCAGCTTTCAAGTCGATTTGACATCCAAATCTCGGCTGAATCCGGCTGGGTGGATGGTCAAAGACCTAAGGGTACCCTAAAGGGCCCCTTGTTCACACTCAAAGCTGGTTGAATAATGCCTCAAAGTTATGCTATAAAAAGAGGCCATGGGTGCACTACATTTTTAAGGAATTCATTTGCAAGGTTATGTTGTTGTTATTCTCTTGGGGAATCCTCTTTTCTCATCAAGAGCATACTAGCACCATTCCATTTGGGCAATTCACATCACCTTTTGAGTGGGTTTTCTTGGAATTCTTTCACCATTTATTTCAAGTTTTCAATTTGTAAGAAGAGCTCAATCTTTGGGGGTCCAAGAGCCCTCCCTTGGAGGAAGAAGGGACCCAAAGTCCCCCTTTCTCTTTGGTGTTTTCTTTTCACTAATACAATCATTTCCATTGGTGACATGAGTCTTGTTTGTTTCTTGTTCTTGTGTCCTTATGCACTCTAGTTTAGTTGTTTTATCATTCTTAGTTTAATTCTTAGTTTTCTTTTATGTTTTATTCTTCTAACCCTTCCCTTTACTATTGTCTTGCTTAGCTAAACCAACTAAGCTTATAAGCACCTCTGTTTTGTTCATCTAGGTGACAAAAGAGGTGCCACACCAATGATTTTGAAACTTCGGACTTCACGAAGTCCACTCTCCTGCCTATCTTCAAATGGTTAAGGTGTGTGCACCTTACCTCTAGATCAGATGGTCGTTGATCCTTTGCTCTATGATCCAACGGCCATTATCGCTCTCCTCCGGAGCTTCTGATTTCTTCTGACTTAGAAGATTTATCAGTCTTCAAAGGTTTCGACCTTTGCTCCTCCTATGAGTCCGACTCTTGGATATCGTCAACTCTTATGAAAAGTGTTATCCCTTCTGAGCGTTGATCCTTAGGGGATTTTGAATTCCCACGCACTCCTTGCGTTAATCTGCTCACATCAAATCGACAGTCCACGACCTTCCTCGATCCGATGGTCCAGATTACATCGCTACTTCGGGTTTCGAAGGATCCATTCCCTTCACGATGATTACCAACATTCGTCGATTTTGCGATGACTAAAGGAGTCGAGGCGTTAACGCCTACACCCCTTCTTCAAATCTAACGATCGCGACAGACCTTGGATTCTCCTAAACGGGTCTCGTCCATTCATCTCCCAAAGGAAAGGATATTTCCTTTCGATATTTGAACCTCGTTATTCTTCCTGAGCTTTGTTGGCTCTGAAGGGCTTAAGAGCTTTGCGCTCTTTCTCTTGAACATAATGCTTGGAAGGATTCTTACGTGCATCCCTTACATTCATTACTCAACTCTAGAACTTAAGATGGTCTCGGTCTCTACCCACCTTACAGAGACTCAGTGCATACATGCACTACCTCTCCCGAGCTTAATAAGCTCGATCGTCGCAGTGATTGTGGGGTTCAACCTCCGTAATCAAGGAAGTACTCACTCGACTCTAGTACGGTGATGAAATTCCCTAGGAAAGTGTTTTCGAGGAATTAAACTAGAGCATAAGGAAATCAAGTAAATGTAGAAGTTCTCAAGGAACGAACACATACTCTTAACTTAATCATTTAATACAGAAACCATTTATAGGCATATAAATACAAGCGTGTATCCATTATTTCCAATTCAAAGCACAAGGCATAAAAACACTTATCAGAACCATAAGGCATGATGTGACCGCTGAGAGGGGTGCTCGTTTCCACACAACCATAGGCTCAGTCACTCCCAATGGATTTATCATTGGCCACCCCCGAGCTTAGGCCACGATGCTTTGAGATTCAATCTCTTACTTCCAGCGCAACGGAAGTTAGGGACGGAGGTTACTCTCCTTCTCTCGATATAGGAATAGATCAGGACGAAAGTTACCCTCCTTCTCTTGGCTCAGTCTCTATTCCCTCTGATCATAACTCACTTTTTTCTTTCAATCCTTCCTCGGACCCAAGAGCTTCAGCTCTTGTCTCTGCATTCTTCACAGGTCCTCTCTGCCCACACCATGCTTCCTTTCTTGCCTTCTTCAGCAAGATTGCATGTGGCTCGAATTTCTAGTCTGTGGTCAAGTCCGGAAGCCTTACAGATGGGCAGTCTACCCCATCTTCTCATTAACTCTTGAGGAGGCCTTCCCACCTACCAGTCTGACTGTAATTCATTCCTGGGTCAGAGGGTTGTTCTGATCTAAGCAATTAATTCCATCACGGTACTGGTTCGGTGGAGGTTAACGCAACCATTCTGGATCCCCTCCACCACCTTTCATAGCATTTGTGGTTTTCTCTTAGCACATCCCCTCTTTTAGCAATCATGAAGCATGTAACCATTTTCTATTAAAATAACAGAATTTACATTCATCGATTTTTTATACAAAGGTCCATCAAATCAAACATTCACACTTTTAGGTTTTCCATAGTTCCTTGGCCAATATAGTTATATTTATAGACTGGGGGATACATGGTGTTACGGACAAGTAGTAAAAGTGATTGTCCTTCATTTGCAAAGTTTTTTTTTTCTCAAAGCAAGAAAAAACCTACAATACCCAAGGCTATCTTCTCATTTGCAAAGGTTTTTTTCTTAAAGCAAGAAAAAACCTTCAATACACAAGGCTATCTTCTCGAATTCCATGTCTTCATTCCTATGAATTAAATATTGACAAGTAGTAAAAGACACAAGGCTATCTTCTCGAATTCCATGTATTCATTCCTATGAATTAAATATTGACAAGTAGTAAAAGTGATTGTCCTTCATTTGCAAAGGATTTTTTCTCGAAGCAAGAAAAAACCTACAATACACAAGGCTATCTTCTCATTTGCAAAGGTTTTTTTCTCAAAGCAAGAAAAAACCTACAATACACAAGGCTATCTTCTCGAATTCCATGTCTTCATTCCTATGAATTAAATATTGACAAGTAGTAAAAGTGATTGTCCTTCATTTGCAAAGGTTTTTTTCTGAAAGCAAAAAAAAACCTACAATACACAAGGTTATCTTCTCATTTGCAAAGGTTTTTTTCTCAAAGCAAGAAAAACCCTGCAATGCACAAGACTATCTTCTCGAATTCCATGTCTTCATTCCTATGAATTAAATATTGACAAGTAGTAAAAGACACAAGGCTATCTTCTCGAATTCCATGTATTCATTCCTATGAATTAAATATTGACAAGTAGTAAAAGTGATTGTCCTTCATTTGCA
>JASDQU010689581.1:38751-56251 GCA_032191745.1 Picea mariana | reverse complement strand
ACCAACAATTGGGGTTCTAATAAGAGATGATGTAGATTCGGTATATTGGTGGGTGGAGTGATGGGAATTTGTAAGCAGTGTGGATAAGCACGCAAGGACAAAAGGCCAACTGGACCCGATCTCATCTGCCCTGATGTTCTGAAAGATTTGACAGTGAAGCATTGACAAATACGTCTCTTACGGACACCTGGCAGGCTGGCACTGAGTTTGCTGTGTCCTTTGATATGGCGGCAGCCCAGCCCAGCCCAGCCCAGCCCAGCCCAGCCGCAGCCATCATCTTTTCGATAAACCTAATCATCACCATGGAATGCTTCAATGGGTTCAACCAGATTGACGGCACCAGTCAGAGACGCTGATTACGCTGACAACAAGGGGCAGCCATTGGTTGGAGCAGTGAACAAACCCAGCGGGAGTTTGTGACACGGACGGCTACAATGAACACAGGAGTGGTAAGTGTCAGTTAGCCTATGGTCTAGACGGTGGCACACGTTTGGGACCCCAATCTAATCAAGTGCACGCAATCAATCAAGTAGATGGAGGGTTGACTTATATTTTCCTCTTAAAAAAACTTGACGTTTTTGCCAATGAAATATCATCCTTATCTTATCTCAGTGAAGTAATTATAAAGATTTGTGTATTTTATTGATATAGGAGTAAATGCGGTGGTCTACCTCGGTGTTTTTGGGATGGTGAGGTATTGGGATATTTTCTCAATTTCCCTTCAATTCATTATACTTAACAAAGCTCTGATTCCTTAATTCCCCACCAATTTCACTAAATTAATACAGCTCTTATATCAATAGTTCTTTATCATGTTATATAATGTAATTATGCGTGCAAAATTGACAAGCAAGCTCATGCATAACTCATGAAAACTTTCAAATTTATCTATGCACACTATTAATTAACATAACAATAGTTAAACACAATACAAAGCATAAACAACTTAAAAACAAAACAAAAATAATCCAGAACACTTATCTTTTGTGAAAAATTACACAATTGAACAAATTACACAATTGAACACATACGTGGGATGTTCCTCTCAATCATAGGCATTGTTTCACCAATTCTTTATGCAACAGACCAACTCCATAAATTCACAAGGAAAAATGACTCATGAGACTGGCTACAACCCACTCACTCAATCCAACTACCCAGTAATTCTCACAGTGACATGACTCCTACAACCTTTCCAACCACCCAACTTTCTTCCCTAATCTGCACAACCTAAGGATTGGTATTCTCTTATGTTGACGTTTGAATCCATTAGGACCGAAACGACAACCTCATGAGGATATGAATCCTCGTGCGTTTTTATACAGGTGATACTCCTCTTTGGCTAAAAGATATATCTTGAATATCTTGGATTAGAAGAATTCTTAGGCAGCAAACCCTAGATATTTATTGCTTGAATTTATACAATAAAATGATTCTTCAATAATCTGATCTGATATTTATGTGCAACAAGGAGTCTTTTAACAATAAAAAGATTGATTGAACATGAGAATTTATTTGTGTGCATCATCAAATATACAACCTTCTTTATTAAATACAAATAGTAAATATATCCATATCTTCTCACAGGAAATAGGAGAGAAAAGTTTTGATCATCTAAAAAAATTAAAAGAGTGTAACAGTTATAACAGAAGAAAATTTCATAGGTCAATTTCAAATAAGAAAATCCTTTTTAAGAATACAAGAAGAAGATTGAAGACTCAACCTCATGATTGGTTCAGAAATACAAACATGAAGCCATGAGAAATCAGTGTAGTAGAAGAAAAAAAGTGGAGAAGAAGGAGATTTATCTTCGTTGATCAGAAGCTTCGCTGCATATGATGTCAATACTTTCTTCTTCGGATCTTCTTCCCCTGTCCCTCTGAATAATTCTCACTATTGAATCCTTGATGAAGCACTTATTCTAGTTTTTAAAATTAAATCTTCTAACTACTTGAGTAGTTAGGGATTTTTCCTTCTTGAATTTCCTATACACTTTTCTTCTTGAAGTATTCTCTTTAATTCATGCTTCATTAAGTCCTCATTAATGAACTTACATCATTAATATCCACATCTTTCAAAAGGGTCCATTTCCATTTTTAATAAAAATTTTCATATAAACTTTTATTTTCAAAATTAATTAATTTCTCCTTAAAAGAGGAAGATTGTGTTTTGATTTTCTTGATAGGATAATCATTCTTTTATCCATTGAAAACACTTCAAATGTTATCTTCATTGTCTTAGCTTTCCAACAATATAAATTTTATCCAAATCTGACTCTCGTATCTCAAGATATGAGCTCGTGAAGTTGAGTTGTCAAGCAGATCCATTAAAAATGAAGTTCAATGATATTTCAATTTATGGGGAAAATATAGCCAATTTCATCCCTTATAACCTATACCAATGTCTTCTTCATCGAAATACCTTTCCAACGGTATAATTTTTGAGCTATTCTGTCACCCGGAGTTAACGTTATGGTCTTCAGAAGTTCGTGAATCAAGGATCCTCGATTGAGTTTGATGGGAAAATGTGGGCCCTTGATCTTAAATTTATTTTTCTCTTTGTAAATTCAACTTTTGGGTAAAACTTATTATCCCACATGCATGGGAGTATGGGATTCTTAATAGTATATAATATTTAGTGTATCTTACAATTAATAAGAAACATAAGAGAGAA
Organism: Picea mariana; assembly: GCA_032191745.1. Classification (NCBI taxonomy): domain Eukaryota; kingdom Viridiplantae; phylum Streptophyta; class Pinopsida; order Pinales; family Pinaceae; genus Picea; species Picea mariana. The sequence goes on along the minus strand of JASDQU010689581.1, from coordinate 53,578 downwards.
AACTATGGAGCTTAAGAGGGTTCAACCTCCACTTAGAAAATTGATTAAATAAAAATATTTTGACTTCATAAAAAATTTCATATAAACTTTTATTTTCAAAATTTAATAAAAAAAATTTTAAAGAGGAAGACTGTGTTTTGATTTTCTGGATAGGATAATCATTTTTTTAGTCATTGAAATCGCTTCATATGTGATCTTCATTGTCTTAGCTTTCCAACAATATAAATTTTATCCAAATATGACTCTCGAATCTCAAGATATGAGCTCGTGAAGTTGAGTTGTCAAGTGGATCCATTAAAAATGAAGTTCGTTGATATTTCAATTTATGGGGGAAATGTAGCCAATTTCAGCCCTTCTAACCTATACCAATGTCTTCTTCATCGAAATACCTTTCCAACGGTATAAATTTTGAGTGATTATGTCACCTAGAGCTAATGTTATGGTCTTCATAAGTACATGACTCAGGGACCGTCGATTAAGTTTGATGGGCAAATGTGGGCCCTTGATCTTAAATTTATTTTTCTCTTTGTAAATTTGACTTTTGGGTAAAAAATCCTTATCCCACATGCATGGTACTATGGGATTCTTAATAGTATATAACATTTAGTGTATCTTACACTTAATAAGAAACATAAGAGAGAAAACTATGGAACTTAAGAGGGTTAGACCTCCACTTAGAAAATTGATTAAATAATAATATATGACTAAAAACACACTCCACTCACATCATGTTAGCATATAATTCAGCCACTTAATTGTCACTACGTGTCTTTGTAATAACATGCCATGTGTCATAATCTCATTGGATGTCAATTATAATCAATAATACGCCACCATGTGTCACCACTAGTAAGTTGTCATGTGGCACCATTCACATACTCGCCATGTGGAAGGGTTTCATAGGTTGATAAAGTTTCCATGTCATCCATTGAGTGGTTTCCACATGGACTAACTTCATTGATTGAATAAAACTTAGGATAAAAGTATAAAGGGAAAGGAACATGAGTGTGAGAAGAGAGAAGTAGTAAAGAATGAGAAATAAGACGGGTGAACGGAGAAGGAGAGGGGGTCGCGGAGAAAAAGGGGATTGTGGGCCATGATGAAGAGGAGAATAAGGAGGAATGGGAGTTGATAAAATGGTTAAGTAATGTGGAGCAGCGAGAAGAGAAATGAATGGGTGTGGAGGGATAAGGGGATGAGGAGAGGGTAAAGTGGAGGGAATGGAGTGTGGCGGGGTTTAGAAAATAATCTAAGTGTAGAAAGGGGTAGGGGAAGGGTGTAGTGAGGTGAAGTAAGATTAAAAACTAAGTATGGAATAGAAGGGGGGAGTAATAGGAGTGGGGAAAAATATAATTCAGCCACTTAATTGCCACTACGTGTCTTTGTAATAACATGTCATGTGTCATAATCTCATTGGATGTCAAATATAATCAATAATACACCACTCTATGTCACCACTGGTAAGTTGTCATGTGGAAACATTCACATACTCGTCATGTGGAAGGGTTTCATAGGTTGATAAAGTTTCCATGTCATCCATTGAGTGGTTTCCACATGGACTAACTTCATTGATTGAATAAAACTTAGGATAAAAGTATAAAGGGAAAAGAACATGAGTGTGAGAAGAGAGAAGTAGTAAAGAATGAGAGATAAGACGGGTGGACAAAGAAGGAGAGGGGGTCGCAGAGAAAAAGGGGATTGTGGGTCGTGATGAAGAGGAGAATAAGGAGGAATGGGAGTTGATAAAATGGTTAAGTAATGTGGAGCGGCGAGAAAAGAAATGAATGGGTGTGGAGGGATAAAGGGATGAGGAGAGGGTAAAGTGGAGGGAATAGAGTGTGGCGAGGTTTAGAAAATAATCTAAGTGTAGAAAGGGGTAGGGGAAGAGTGTAGTGAGGTGAAGTAAGATTAAAAACTAAGTATGGAATAGAAGGGGGGAGTAATAGGAGTGGGGAAAAATATAATTCAGCCACTTAATTGTCACTACGTGTCTTTGTAATAACATGCCATGTGTCATAATCTCATTGGATGTCAAATATAATCAATAATATGCCACCCTGTGTCACCATTGGTAAGTTGTCATGTGGCACCATTCACATACTCGCCATGTGGAAGGGTTTCATAGGTTGATAAAGTTTCCATGTCATCCATTGAGTGGTTTCCACATGGACTAACTTCATTGATTGAATAAAACTTAGGATAAAAGTATAAAGGGAAAGGAACATGAGTGTGAGAAGAGAGAAGTAGTAAAGAATGAGAGATAAGACGGGCGGACGGAGAAAGAGAGGAGGTCGTGGAGAAAAAGGGGATTGTGGGCCGTGATGAAGAGGAGAATAAGGAGGAATGGGAGTTGATAAAATGGTTAAGTAATGTGGAGCGGCGAGAAGAGAAATGAATGGGTGTGGAGGGATAAGGGGATGAGGAGAGAGTAAAGTGGAGGGAATGGAGTGTGGCAGGGTTTAGAAAATAATCTAAGTGTAGAAAGGGGAAGGGGAAGAGTGTAGTGAGGTGAGGTAAGATTAAAAACTAAGTATGGAATAGAAGGGGGGAGTAATAGGCATGCAAACCTTCTCGAGATCGGAAGGTTTGCATNAGAGTGTGGCGAGGTTTAGAAAATAATCTAAGTGTAGAAAGGGGTAGGGGAAGAGTGTAGTGAGGTGAAGTAAGATTAAAAACTAAGTATGGAATAGAAGGGGGGAGTAATAGGAGTGGGGAAAAATATAATTCAGCCACTTAATTGTCACTACGTGTCTTTGTAATAGCATGCCATGTGTCATAATCTCATTGGATGTCAAATATAATCAATAATACGCCACCCTGTGTCACCACTGGTAAGTTGTCATGTGGCACCATTCACATACTCGCCATGTGGAAGGGTTTCATAGGTTGATAAAGTTTCCATGTCATCCATTGAGTAGTTTCCACATGGACTAACTTCATTGATTAAATAAAACTTAGGATAAAAGTATAAAGGGAAAGGAACATGAGTGTGAGAAGAGAGAAGTAGTAAAGAATGAGAGATAAGACGGGCGGACGGAGAAGGAGAGGGGGTCGCAAAGAAAAAGGGGATTGTGGGCCATGATGAAGAGGAGAATAAGGAGGAATGGGAGTTGATAAAATGGTTAAGTAATGTGGAGCGGCGAGAAGAGAAATGAATGGGTGTGGAGGGATAAGGGGATGAGGAGAGGGTAAAGTGGAGGGAATGGAGTGTGGCGGGGTTAAGAAAATAATCTAAGTGTAGAAAGGGGTAGGGGAAGAGTGTAGTGAGGTGAAGTAAGATTAAAAACTAAGTATGGAATAGAAGGGGGGAATAAGATTAAAAACTATGTATGGAATAGAAGGGGGGAGTAATAGGAGAGGGGAAAAATATAATTCAGCCACTTAATTGTCACTACGTGTCTTTGTAATAACATGCCATGTGTCATAATCTCATTGAATGTCAAATATAATCAATAATACGCCACCCTGTGTCACCACTAGTAAGTTGTCATGTGGCACCATACACATACTTGCCATGTGGAAGGGTTTCATAGGTTGATAAAGTTTCCATGTCATCCGTTGAGTGGTTTCCACATGGACTAACTTCATTGATTGGATAAAACTTAGGATAAANGTGGAGGGATAAGGGGATGAGGAGAGGGTAAAGTGGAGGGAATGGAGTGTGGCGGGGTTTAGAAAATAATCTAAGTGTAGGAAGGGGTAGGGGAAGTGTGTAGTGAGGTGAAGTAATGTTAAAAACTAAGTATGGAATAGAAGGGGGGAGTAATAGGAGTGGGGAGAAATATAATTCAACCACTTAATTGCCACTACGTGTCTTTGTAATAACATGCCATGTGTCATATTCTCATTGGACGTCAAATATAATCAATAATGTGGCACCTTATGTCACCACTGGTAAGTTGTCATGTGGCACCATTCACATACTCGCCATGTGGAAGGGTTTCATAGGTTGATAAAGTTTCCATGTCATCCATTGAGTGGTTTGCACATAGACTAACTTCATTGATTGAATAAAACTTAGGATAAAAGTATAAAGGCAAAGGAACATGAGTGTGAGAAGAGAGAAGTAGTAAAGAATGAGATAAGATGGGCGGACGGAGAAGGAGAGGAGGTCGCGGAGAAAAAGGGGATTGTGGGCCATGATGAAGAGGAGAATAAGGAGGAATGGGAGTTGATAAAATGGTTAAGTAATGTGGAGCGGCAAGAAGAGAAATGAATGGGTGTGGAGGGATAAGGGGATGAGGAGAGGGTAAAGTGAAGGGAATGGAGTGTGGCGGAGTTTAGAAAATAATCTAAGTGTAGAAAGGGGTAGGGGAAGAGTGTAGTGAGGTGAAGTAAGATTAAAAACTAAGTATGGAATAGAAGGGGGGAGTAAGATTAAAAACTAAGTATGGAATAGAAGGGGGGAGTAATAGGAGTGGGAAAAAATATAATTCAACCACTTAATTGTCACTACGTGTCTTTGTAATAACATTCCATGTGTCATAATCTCATTGGATGTCAAATATAATCAATAATACGCCACCTTGTGTCACCACTAGTAAGTTGTCATGTGGCACCATTCACATACTCGCCATGTGGAAGGGTTTCATAGGTTGATAAATTTTCCATGTCATCCATTGAGTGGTTTCCACATGGACTAACTTCATTGATTGAATAAAGCTTAGAATAAAATTATAAAGGGAAAGGAACATGAGTGTGAGAAGAGAGAAGTAGTAAAGAATGAGAGATAAGATGGGCGGACAGAGAAGGAGAGGGGGTCGTGGATAAAAAGGGGATTGTGGGTCGTGATGAAGAGGAGAATAAGGAGGAATGGGAGTTGATAAAATGGTTAAGTAATGTGGAGCGGCGAGAAGAGAAATGAATGGGTGTGGAGGGATAAGGGGATGAGGAGAGGGTAAAGTGGAGGGAATAGAGTGTGGCAGGGTTTAGAAAATAATCTAAGTGTATAAAGGGGTAGGGGAAGAGTGTAGTGAGATGAAGTAAAATTAAAAACTAAGTATGGAATAAAAGGGGGGAGTAAGATTAAAAATTAAGTATGAAATATAAGGGGGGATTAATAGGAGTGGGGAAAATGAGTATGGAGGGTTTGGAAAGTATCCCAAGATATATGTGGCATATCTACAAGATTTACATGGTTTATACCACAAGATTTATGCGGTTCATTCCATAGACTATTACATGGTTTATTCCATGGATTTTTACATGGTTTATTCCATGGAATTTAAAAGAATTGCAAAAGGATTTGTTCCAAGATAATCAAATATGGTTCCAAGAAATTTCATGGTTCCATGAGAATGATCATGGTTCCCAAAAATTCATTGTTCCAAGAAAACTGGATTTGCCACAAAATGAAGAAGCACTCATTGGGAGTTTAAACTTAAACTTGGATATCTTGAGCATACAAACTCAGATTTTCGATCTGAAAAATGTGTGGCAGAGCTGAGATTGAGGGATACGTAATAAGATCTTAATTGTCCAAAAATTTTCTTCTTTTGATATCATTTTCTTTTATTATTCCAGGAGTGGGAAAATATAGATGACCAATTTTGGTCAACACCTTCTCTGCCACACCGTCCCTCAGGAAATCCTCATCCCCTCCAAGGCTCTAGTATAGACTGTCTATGAATATCAAGGCTAGGGGCTCTAGGAAATCCAACTCTAAATGGAATCCTTAACAACCACTTCCACACATAAATATTGATCAATTTTCCAACATAAAATCTAAGGCATGCATAATCAACCCTCTATTACAATGAAAAACAGTAGGTCACTCACCTCGGGCTACTCGAATGATGCATAAATAATGAAAAAAATGATGGACAACTCCCCAAAACTAGGGATTAAGTATGCATCACTCAAACTAGCTACTTGTCACTCTAAGCAGTCCCCCCAACTACCTTGACATGCACTCCAAGGTTGATATGTCATTAACATAAGCTAAGGTAAAGGAACATTGGTTAAAATATAATAATATATTTTTTGGCTTTAGCCCCTCTAAGCCCTCTTTTGTTCCTTCATCCCCCCCGTCTGCAATCGATGATGTATTTTTATAATAATATCAATATACAATATTTATAATGTTTGGCCCTCAACCATCTTGGTCAACTTTCAACCTTCATCACATATACATCTTTACATTACAACTTTAGGGGTCAAAATTGGGGTGTTACATTTCCCTCTCCCTAAATTTTGCATTATCCCCATTGCACATCACCATATAGGCATGGAAGTTGGAGGATGTTATGTGAACAAAATATCCACATTGGGTTTAAACTTTTGATGTAAACATATTTTTGATCTAAAAATTGTTGTATATATAATAGAATGTATTTGATATTTATATTAAATCATTTATAACAGGGTGTATTTCTTGAATTTTTTTATTGTTAAATGTGATTTTGTAGTAAAAGAGGTTTAAGCATAAATTTATCTCTCTCTCTCTCTCATATGTCATTTGCATGAATTCTTTATGCATTTCAAATCCTATCCTTGGAGGAGACACGCTTATGAGTGTACACAACTTGCTCAACATATTTTTTGCTATTTTTGCATAACTCTGTTATATGTGCTTGGAATGTAGTTCCACACCTTGCGATACTCATCTCCTCCACTATAATATGGTGTTATTTTATTCTTTTTCAATCTTTATTACAAAAAAAAATACCAAAAATAAATTAAAAATAAATAAAAGGGGGAAAGAATTTAAATATGTATGATTCCTATATTTAGATGGAAGCAGTTAGCTTATGTCACCCTTGAACACAACACTTATTTTGATTTCATTCTTTAAAACTGGGTTGGTAATAGTTCCTTAGGAATGTACATGAAAATGAGTTTTACTCCTCTAATTGGTTACTCTTCCAATCTTTATGGAGAATGCATCAATGCCTCCTTCATTGATGATATGTCCCTGGTCCCTTTTGGTGTTAGTTGTTATCCAAGTCATCAATTCATTATTCCATGCTAATGTTCAAAGTATTTCTTCAACCTATGATGGTCATTCCTTATATGTCTTGACTATCCATGTCGACCTTCCTAGTGTGAAGTTGTACTCGATGGTATGATCTATCAAGTTAATGTCCCGACAATCAGAATAGTCGTTCCTCTCTTGTGTTGGTTTATTAGGGATGTCTTAATTCCCTCCTTCCAAGGATATCTTCCTATCAACTCTAGTTCATTATTCTATGAAGTGAAATAAGAGACCCTTGTAGTACCTTGGGGCTTATGGTCATCAGTGGCAGGTTCCCTCGCTTTGATAGTAGGTTATGCAACAATGAATTCTAATTAGTTGATGCTACAACTATTCGGCATTAACTCTCCTATTCACACTTGTTAGAATGTACTATGTACCTTGGGGTTTATGGTCATCAGGGGTAGGTTCCCTCGTTTCGATAGTGGGTTATGCAACAATGACTTCTAATTAGTTGATTCTACAAGTATTCAGAATTAACTCTCCTATTCACACTTGTTAGAATGTACTATGTACCTCGATGCCCATTATCCTCATTGATTGGTGGCCATGCATCTATTAATGGTATTGTTGACATGGGAAAATGCCCCATGCCAATATGAGAGAGGATTGTCTGATGGCAGATCCCAATTAGACCTACTCTTGTTTGGTATGGAAATCTCCACCGATATGTGGGCCTGGTTACCGCTAACTAAATGGATTGCTTTACAAAGAGAGATTTTCTTATTGAAACTATTCTAAATACTAAATGAAAATGTTGGCATATTCTAACAATGACAAAACAGATGATTATAGGCATAAAATTTAAATATTAAAAGCTAGAAGGAATTCATAATTCGCAACACAAACTTTACTAGCATATTCAACTGCATATATATGACATTAAATATGTCCCTGCAATCACATTCATAAACATTTCATAATATTATCTACATAAACAATTAATAGAAATGATAGATTGTAAAAATCTGTAGAAGACAATTAATCAACAATAATACACAATTGTATAAACTGATCATGAATCAACTCTTCCTTATATTCATTCTTCTGAAATAGTTCTTCAAACTGAAGTACAAGTAAAATCCCTAGACAACCTTCAATCATTCATAAATCTTGATAAATATATATAAGACTCCAATTCCAAATTTTCGGACCTCCTTCATCTCCCTTTACTGAGGGTGAAATTCCATTTATAATATTTCTGAGTCATTGCCCCTAGGACCATTCCTCTTCTAGATTCTTCACCTCCTCTCTAAATTCCAATGCAATTACAATTGTTCCTCTTTTGGAATCTTCACCTCCTCTACATTCTTGTCTTCATAAAATAAAATATCTCAAATAATTCCTCGTCAATTCTTCATTATCCCAGTCGCTTGATATTTCATGTCGACATCTATACAAAATAAAAGTAATAATTAATAATATTATAGAAATGAAAAAAATCTATGAAATCAATCATTAAATAAAAAAACCAAACAAATTTATGAAATCAATCACTCATAACATCTCACAAACTCCGTAATGCAAACTCTGTGAAATTTCGCAATTAAATTTGTGGTTTCTTTCTTAAGGAATTTCATGGTCTCTTTATGTTGCAAATCCGCGGTTGTTATTTGTTGCATTTTGGTAACGTCATTCTTCAGTGTTTTGGAAACCCCTTTTTCTCAGAAAATCGATGGTTTATTACCTTGATAGTTCATGGTTCTTTTAATTGTGATTTGGGGCCATTTTTCTCAACAAAAAAATGTGGGCATCTTCTCTCAATTTTTTCGTGTTTTTCTACTATCAATATGGAAAAAACAATTTTTCCAACATGTTATTCACACTTCTAGACTTCAAATGAGCTATTTTTTGCTTGATTTGGCCACCTGAAACTCAAGATATGTCTCCAAGAAATGAGCACTCAATAGTCGTTGATCTCTCCTCTAAGTAAATCTTGACTGTTGATCTGCAAGCGTATTGTTTTATCCCACATGCATTATGGGAAGGCATTGCAATGGGTTTATAATGTTTTTTCCTCCCAATGTAATTTGTATGTGAAGTTATAAGAGATATGGAACGTTGGTCCCATGTTAATGTTTTGTACATACCCGTATATACAAATCCAGAATCTAAATTTTTTTTAAAAAATCATAAAAGTAAAATGTTGACCAAATAAAATAAACAAGAAAACCAAATCAAAAATAAAATAAATAAAAACATAGACATGTATTGCAATTTCAGAATCCTCGATGGCCCATATTGGGAAATTTTAAAAACAACATGAATGTTAAATGTCTGAAATTCCCCGATAACCCGATCATCCAAGATGTCCAAAAATCCAATCCGAAGTAAATCTGAATGGGTAAGGATAAATGAGGTTGATTAAAGAAAATTCAGATCTAGATCAAGGTTCCTATTGTGGATCAAGGTTTCGACTCGGATCAAGGTTCCACACCTGAAAATCTGAGAAATTTGAAAAAGATATATTATGAGAATCCAGATGTTCGAAATAAAACTAATGTGACAATTAAATTGAAATCTTGGATGTGAATATTGAAAATTCAACGATGGATAGGCCGAATGAGACCGGATTCTGGATAAATAAAATAATTACAATAACAAATGAAAATCAGGGTTCCAAGTAAGACAAGTGGAATGAAGAGAATGGGTAATGTGACGTGAAGGTTCTATTAGCGTAGGTCTTGATTCCATGTCTGTCATCCGAGTTGGAGAGAAAAATATTTGTATGATGAAAACTCCAGATGTTTGGATTCTAAATGTTGGAGTCAATGATGATCAAAATATGGATTAGTCTAGGTTTGAATATGGGAAGATAAAATAAGGTTAACGAAGACCTTGGATGCTCAGATCTGGATAAGAGAAACATAAACCAATAAAGGATGGAAAAAATTAATTATCAAGAAGAATAAAATTAAGGGTTTCCCATAGACATGCATTTTAAAGTTAAAGTGGGAAAATAAAGAAATTTGGGGTTTCCCAAGGCAAAACTTGAAGTTTCCATGGTTTGGAAAGGAGTTTCAAGGTTGTTATAGATTGCACAAGATTTGAGGTTTCTCTCTATGTTTTCTTTCTCTTATTCCACCTAGTTCGTGGCATATCTTACTCCTTAAAACATTATTCATAAAACTTTCAAACAATCAATCCCAACATTAGTATTAACTTTAGATATTCAAAGTACACTATAAACAATATATTTCCAAGAGCAGAGTTAAAGGAATAGATGCATAGGCATAAAAACTTTAAAACAAGTATATATCTTTTATTCAAAACAATCATTAATTCCTTAATGATATAATGATATTGAAAATTGAGGTGTGAGAGATGGAAGTGATTCAATTATTGAAAATTTAAATGTAAACCATTTCCATGTAGGATTGATATTAACATTTAAGCAATGGAAAAACTGAAGCCAAATCTCCGAAATGATCAAAAACTTGTTGCACTATAATATACTTTAGAATTAATTACCCCAAGCTCTTAAACAATGTTATAAACATAGGGTAATGATTCTTAAACAGAATTCATAGTTTATTCTTTTGAGTCAATGGATTCACATTCTAGTGCTCTGTTTATTTGCAATTATGCATTATCATTATTAAATGTTAGGATCATTAAGTAGAAGGAAAGTAAAGGGAAAGATGGAAAGAAGAAATCACCATGTTTAGTCACATCTATCCTACACAAACATAAGTGTGAATACCATGAATGCATTGAGAAATAAATAGTATGCAATGTAACTATATGTTCTTTTATTAAGGTTAACTATTCATTTCTCAATGATGCAGTGAGTTGACAGTTCAAGCCAATGCATACGAAATCAAGAAGCTTTCAAAAGTAATTTCCCTTCAAGACAACATATAGAGAATTAAACTTGTTGATGTTTGTAGCATCAAATATGTATTTTTGCACGGGTCTAAGTGTCTAGACGTGTGGAAATTATCCAAAGCCTTCTACCTTGAGACTTTATTTTAATTAAAGGAATTATTAAAGTAAAGTGTTTTTATTAGTAAGTTGAGTTTTATTTAAATAAATCGTTTAATTAGCATTATTGAATTGAATAATAGTCATTGATCTCAAGTGAGGTGAGAAGTAATCTCAACCGTCAATCACTTTGGAGATTAGGGTTAGGTCATAACTCAATATTATAAAAGCAAAGCTAGGGTGAAGGATAAGGCATGGTTAATATAGAGAGAGTTGGATCATGAAGGACTGTGATTCAAGGGGATCTTGGATAGGTGGAGAAGTACTCCATCTAGAGATCAAGTCAGGGAGAAGACAAAACAGAGGCAATCACAAGTCAGTTTCAGCTGATTGAAGTCGCAACAGTAAGGTCGCATCATACGAAGTTCTGTATAGTCTTTTAGTGTGTGTAAGTGTGTCTCAATGGAGATAGACACGCATATGTGGTTTTTCTTAAGAAAAGACACGTAACTCTCGGGAAGCGTGAAAGTACAAGGTCATACAGAAGTGCAAGAGATTGCTAGGGTTTTAGGTATTGTCTAAGGATTTATGTATTTCTCTGTGGGCCATTATCATAGGTACGGGGGCCCTTGTAAGATTTGAAGTTATTTGAATGATAAGCTTAGTTGATGGGAAGAATATCTTTGTGTATTGTGGTTGATATTTTGGTTTCCAGTATCGCTTCCGCTATCTTTATTTGAGTTGAATATTCCAATAGTGTATGTTGTTTTGTGAGATACTAATTTGATTTGCAGGAAGGAAATCACTAGATAACAAAATGCCTAGGTGTTGGAGTAAGGGGGTTTCAACATGGTATCAAAGTAGTTGCTCTAAGAGGAAGCCAGATCTCAAATCCATAGCCAGTGATAGTAGATCTATTTTATATGCAAGATACCTTAACAAATCCATAACCAGAAGGAAGAAATCAAGGATTGGATTTTAGGGAAATAGTAATACTAAGGTAGAACTAGGGTTTTGTAGTCATATGGATTTGTACATAGGTTGCAAAAGGAATAGTCATGTGCATACACGGGTTTCTTTGGAGACAATCGCATATATGTGGATGGAAGTTAGCACAGGTGCATACATACATGGATTTTAGTAAGAGAAGTCATGTACATATGTGAGTTTCAGTGGTGACATGCGCGTACAAGTTCATACAAGTCAGTACAAGGGAAGTTCCAACAATAGGTTATTTCCAGGGAAGTTTATTAGGTCTAAGGGATGGAATCAACACCTCTAAGAGTTTAAGACAAATTGGATGGAGAATCCAACTTCCTATCTTGGAAAGCAACAATAATGACTTTGTGACACAGGCAAGAGAATCGCGACCACCTCTGCTCACCCGCTCTCAGGATCGATCAAAAATCCCCTTTTAGTTGAGCCGAAGTGGCTCCTTTGATTCCCTCGGGAATCACTGTGAAAATCTGATCCACAGGTCCTTCATTCACCTACATGGCCTTCTGCATATGACCGCGTTCTTCCCCTGATCTTAAGTTCAGGTTATCGGGGTTTCGTCCTTCCCACTGTCAAGAGTTCCTGCACTCTCGATTCCCCGATCACCAATGAGCTCTCTGCCCGGCCTTAGCCCTCCTGGCTATGCCCTGGCCCACACGACCGCCTCTCATAAGACCGCAGCCTTATGTATTTCCTTTCGTCAGGGTTTCGGGCTTTCTAATGCCAAAATGCATAGGCCCTTTGGATCCGCGATCCTCCGATTCCCGACGCACTCCAACTTCCGCTAGTTCCCCTGGCTATACTCCTGGCCAATATGACTATTAACTCACAAGACTGCAGCCTTGTCTTCCCGTCGGGGCTACGGGGTTTCATATGCTACAATGCATTTTCCTACGGGATTCCCGATCCCTCGAATCTCGACTCTCTGTCACGTTGACAACTGGCCCACACAATGGCACTCCCCACTTCTCTGGTATGATGACCGCTGGCTCCCACTCAACGGGGTTTCGGGGTTCGTGATTCCAAAATGCACAAACACCTTGTCACTGAGATCCCTGATATCCCGATGACCCAAACGTCGATCAACAACTTCCTGTCGACCTTTCCCCGGTGACGCTGATTTTTGCCACGCGTCCCAAATGGATGGACAGTCCAGATTAACTCTCGGGGTTCGCGACTTGTGATGTCACAATTCCTTCGACCTCAGGAACTCCGATTTCCCGATGCCGAATATCCCGACTCTCTACGGATTTCTGACACGCGTCCCAAATGGATGGATGGTCCAGATTAACTCTCAGGGTTTGCGACTTCAAGTGTTTCGGACGCCTCGTCCTCTAGACTCGCGAAACTCTGATCTCAAACTCTCTTCAGATCTCCACCACGTGCCCCAACCTAATGGATGGTCCAGATATGATCTCGTTGTTTCGAGACTTATAGTGTCCCGATTCCCTCGACCTCAAGATCTCCGATATCCCGATGTTGAATATTCCGATACCTAGTGTCCGGATCTCCGAAATGGATGATCACACGACCCGTGTCCTCTCCTCAAACGGACGGCTCAGATTCTTTCGTTGGTTCGGGATTTCTAATGTCCTGACTTTCATGACCTTGAGAACTCCGATTTCCCGAGTGCCGATATCCCGATACCTGTCGGGCTCTTCCTCCTGTTTATGAGGTTAACTCCCTCGCAATTTATGTCAATCCGACAACTGTCAAAAATCCTGAACCAGATCTAATGGCTCAAATCCGTTCTCCTTCCCTGTGCGCTCCTTCGGCTGCTCCCTGGACGCGAACACCAACGGTCCAGATCTCATTCCCAACCGATCCGACGAGTGTTGTTACTCCTCCTGAGCTTCTGCGCACTTTCTTCCGAGACTTGGAAGAATTTCCAAGTTCTCAAAGGCTCTAACCTTGTCTGTCTCCTCTGCGAGCTCCTCAGCTTTAAGCCTCGCTTGCTTTCTCCACGACACTGTTCCTCCTGAGATTTTCTTCAAATCCTTAAAGATTTGACCTCTACCTCCTGTAGAGCCTTCGCGCATACACCACGCTATCTCTCCTGAGCTTCTCAAATGCTCAGACCCCTAAGGGATTTTATCTTTCTTCTCCCACAGATGGAGAATATGGATGCCCTCCTGGCTATCCTTCTGCTCTAGCAACTCCTTGCTGAGTCTTATGGGCATTCAGTAACCCAGTGAAGATCCTTCAGTGGATTCTTCCTCTAAGTTCCAGAACATAAAGAGTCCTCTTCACTTCTGTGCCTATATGCACACTTCCTCAACGCCCTCCTGGCGGAGTATCTTCTCCACAGAACGTTCAGCAGTTCTGTCTCCTTTGTGCACCTATGCACCTGCTCAATGCCCACTTGGCAGAGCTCTCAGAATCCTCAGTGATTCTGGTTCCTCTTAAGAACTCACAGTAGAGTTCTTCTCCAATGCAACCCGTGCGTATGCCCAATGCCCACTTGGCAGATCTCTACAGAATTCACAGCAGAATTATGTCTGCAACTGGGTCTTCTCCCACACAACCTTGTCTACAAGGTGTTCAACAACCTTGAGGTCTTCCTCCTGAGTTGTTGATTCCAGTTCCTATGTCGTAGCACGTCTCTGTCTGAACCCGCAGAATTTAGAAGTGAAACCTCTGTGCACAGCTATCAGAACCCACAGTGTTCTGTCACACCCTCCTGGTGTGAAGCCTCAAAGACCTTCAACCCTGGAAATCAAGAACTCCTGCAAATGTCTAACATACATACATTCACAGCATATATAAGAACACACACAGACATCCATATAACACAGAATAATGCAGGAAAAACTGCTCTTTGTATTAAAATGGAAAATGCCTGTAATTACAAGGTGTTCTCGAGCTCTCTCTGGCTCTTCTCTTACAACCACTACAGCTAACTGCCAAAATGAGATATAAAAATCTCTTTTACCT
>JASDQU010689581.1:1089-30753 GCA_032191745.1 Picea mariana | reverse complement strand
CCACTGGTAAGTTGTCATGTGGCACCATACACATGTGGAAGGGTTTCATAGGTTGATAAAGTTTCCATGTCATCCATTGAGTGGTTTCCACATGGACTAACTTCATTGATTGAATAAAACTTAGGATAAAATTTTAAAGGGAAAGGAGCATGAGTGTGAGAAGAGAGAAGTAGTAAAGAATGAGAGATAAGATGGGCATGCGGAGAAGGAGAGGAGGTTGCATAGAAAAAGGGAGTGTGGGCCGTGATGAAGAGGAGAATAAGGAGGAATGGGAGTTGATAAAATGGTTAAGTAATGTGGAGCGGCGAGAAGAGAAATGAATGGGTGTGGAGGGATAAGGGGATGAGGAGAGGGTAAAGTGGAGGGAATGGAGTGTGGTGGAGTTTAGAAAATGATCTAAGTGTAGAAATGGGTAGGGGAAGAGTGTAGTGAGATGAAGTAAGATTAAAAACTAAGTATGGAATAGAAGGGGGGAGTAAGATTAAAAACTAAGTATGGAATAGAAGGGGGGAGTAATAGGAGTGGGGAAAAATATAATTCAACCACTTAATTGTCACTATGTGTCTTTGTAATAACATGCCATGTGTCATAATCTCATTGGATGTCAAATATAATCAATAATACACCACCCTGTGTCACCACTGGTAAGTTGTCATGTGGCACCATTCACATACTTGCCATGTGGAAGGGTTTCATAGGTTGATAAAGTTTCCATGTCATCCATTGAGTGGTTTCCACATGGACTAACTTCATTGATTGAATAAAGCTTAGGATAAAATTATAAAGGGAAAGGAACATGAGTGTGAGAAGAGAGAAGTAGTAAAGAATGAGAGATAAGACGGGTGGACAGAGAAGGAGAGGGGGTCGCGGAGAAAAAGGGGATTGTGGGTCATGATGAAGAGGAGAATAAGAAGGATTGGGAGTTGATAAAATGGTTAAGTAATGTGTAGCAGTGAGAAGAGAAATGAATAGGTGTGGAGGGATAAGGGGATGAGGATAGGGTAAAGTGGAGGGAATGGAGTGTGGCGGGGTTTAGAAAATAATCTAAGTGTATAAAGGGGTAGGGGAAGAGTGTAGTGAGGTGAAGTAAGATTAAAAACTAAGTATGGAATAAAAGGGGGGAGTAAGATTAAAAATTAAGTATGGAATATAAGGGGGGATTAATAGGAGTGGGGAAAATGAGTATGGAGGGTTTGAAAAGTATCCCAAGATATATGTGGCATATCTACAAGATTTGCATGGTTTATACCACAAGATTTATGTGGTTCATTCCACAAACTATTACATGGTTTATTCCATGGATTTTTACGTGGTTTATCCCATGGAATTTAAAAGAATTGCAAAAGGATTTATTCCAAGATAATCAAATATGGTTCCAAGAAATGCCATGGTTCCATGAGAATGATCATGGTTCCCAAAAATTCTTTGTTCCAAGAAAACTGGATTTGCCGCAAAATGAAGAAGCACTCATTGGGCGTTTAAAATTAAACTTGGATATTTTGAGCATACAAACTCGGATTTTCGATATGAAAAATGTGTGGTAGAGCTGAGATTGAGGGATACGTAATAAGATCTTAATTGTCCAAAAACTTTCTTCTTTTGATATCATTTTATTTTATTATTCCAGGAGTGGGAAAATATAGATGACCAATTTTGGTCAACACCTTCACTGCCACACCGTCCCTCAGGAAATCCTCATCCCCTCCAAGGCTCTAGTATAGACTGTCTAGGAATATCAAGGCTAGGGGCTCTAGGAAATCCAACTCTAAATGGAGTCCTTAACAACCACTTCCACACATAAATATTGATCAATTTTACAACATAAAATCTAAGGCATGCATAATCAACCCTCTATTACAATGAAAAACAATAGGTCACTCACCTTGGGCTACTCGAATGATGCATAAATAATGAAAAAATGATGGACAGCTCCCCAAAACTGGGGATTAAGTATGCATCGCTCCAACTAGCTACTTGTCACTCTAAGAAGTCCCCCCAACTACCTTGACATGCACTCCAAGGTTTATATGTCATTAACATAAGCTAAGGTAAAGGAACATTGGTTAAAATATAATAATATATTTTTTGGCTTTAGCCCCTCTAAGCCCTCTTTTGTTCCTTCGTCCCCCCCCGTCTGCAATCGATGATGTATTTTTATTAATAATATCAATATACAATATTTATAATGTTTGGCCCTCAACCATCTTGGTCAACTTTCAACCTTCATCACATATACATCTTTACATTACAACTTTAGGGGTCAAAATTGGGGTGTTACATTTCCCTCTCCCTAAATTTTGCATTATCCCCATTGCACATCACCATATAGGCATGAAAGCTGGAAGATGTTATGTGAACAAAATATCCACATTGGGTTTAAAATTTTGATGTAAACATATTTTTGATCTAAAAATTGTTGTACATATAATAGAATGTATTTGATATTTATATTAAATCATTTATAACAGGGTGTATTTGTTGAATTTTTTTATTGTTAAATGTGATTTTGTAGTAAAAGAGGTTTAAGTAGAAATTGATCTCTCTCTCTCATATGTCATTTGCATGAATTCTTTATGCATTTCAAATCTTGTCCTTAGAGGAGACACGCTTATGAGTGTACACAACTTGCTCAACATATTTTTTGCTATTTTTGCATAACTCTGTTATATGTGCTTGGCCTATAGGTCCACACCTTGTGATACTCATCTCCTCCACTATAATATGGTGTTATTTTATTCTTTTTCAATGTTTATTAATAAAAAAAAGACCGAAAATAAATTAAAAATAAATAAAAGGGTGAAAGAATTTAAATATGTATGATTCCTATAATTAGATGGAAACAGTTAGCTTATGTCACCCTTGAACACAACACTTATTTTGATTTCATTCTTTAAAATTGGGTTGGTAATAGTTCCTTAGGAATGTACATGAAAATGAGTTTTACTCCTCTAATTGGTTACTCTTCTAATCTTTATGGAGAATGCATCAATGCCTCCTTCATTGATGATATGTCCCTAGTCCCTTTTGGTGTGAGTTGTTATCCAAGTCATCAATTCATTATTCCATGCTAATGTTCAAAGGATTTCTTCAACCTATGTCGGACATTCCTTATATGTCTTGACTATCCATGTTGACCTTCCTAGTGTGAACTTGTACTCGGTGGTATGATCTATCAAGTTAATGTCCCAACAATTAGAATAGTCGTTCCTCTCTTGTGTTGGTTTATTAGGGATGTCTTAATTCCCTCCTTCCAAGGATATCTTCCTATCAACTCTAGTTCATTATTCTATGAAGTGAAATAAGAGACCCTTGTAGTACCTTAGGGCTTATGGTCATCAATGGTAGGTTCTCTCATTTTGATAGTAGGTTATGCAACAATGAATTCTAATTAGTTGATGCTACAACTATTCGGCATTAACTCTCCTATTCACACTTGTTAGAATGTACTATGCAGCTTGGGGTATACGGTCATCAGGGGCAGGTTCCCTTGTTTCGATAGTGGGTTATGCAACAATGACTTCTAATTAGTTGATTCTACAAGTATTCAAAATTAACTCTCCTATTCACACTTTTTAGAATGTACTATGTACCTCAATGCCCATTATCCTCATTGATTGGTGGCCATGCATATATTAATGGTATTGTTGACGTGGGAAAATGCCCCATGCTAATATGAGAGAGGATTGTCTAATGGTAGATCCCAATTAGACCTACTCTTGCTTGGTATGGAAATCTCCACTGATATGTGGGCCTAGTTACTACTAACTAAATGGATTTCTCTACAAAGAGAGACTTTCTTATTGAAACTATTCTAAATCCTAAATGAAAATGTCGACATATTCTAACAGTGATAGAAAGGATGATTATAGGCATAAAGTTTAAATATTAAAAGCTAGAAGGAATTCATAATTCGCAACACAAACTTTACTAGCATATTCAACTGCATATATATGACATTAAATATGTCCCTGCAATCACATTCATAAACATTTCATAATATTCGCTACATAAACAATTAATAGAAATGACAGATTGTAAAAATCTATAGAAGACAATTAATCAACAATAATACACAATTGTATAAACTGATCATGAATCAACTCTTCCTTATATTCATTCTTCTGAAATAGTTCTTCAAACTGAAGTACAAGTAAAATCCCTAGACAACCTTCAATATTTCATAAATCTTGATAAATATATATAAGACTCCAGTTCCAAATTTTCGGACCTCCTTCATCTCCCTTTACTGAGGGTGAAATTGCATTTATAATATTTCTGAGTCACTGCCCCTAGGACCATTCCTCTTCTAGATTCTTCACCTCCTCTCTAAATTCCAATGCAATTACAATTGTTCCTCTTTTGGAATCTTCACCTCCTCTACATTCATGTCTTCATAAAATAAAAGATCTCAAATAATTCCTCGTCAATTCTTCATTATCCCAGTCGCTTGATATTTCATGTCAACATCTATACAAAATAAAATTAATAATTAATAATATTATAGAAATGAAAAAAATCTATGAAATCAATCATTAAATAAAAAAACCAAACAAATTTATGAAATCAATCACTCATAACATCTCACAAACTCCGTAATGCAAACTCTATGAAATTTCACAATTAAATTTGTGGTTTATTTCTTAAGTAATTTTATGGTCTCTTTATGTTGCAAATCCGCGGTTGTTATTTGTTGCATTTTGGTAACGTCATTCTTTAGTGTTTTGGAAACCCCTTTTTCTCAGAAAATCGATGGCTTATTACCTTGATAGTTCGTGGTTCTTTTAATTGTGATTTGGGGCCATTTTTCTCAACAAAAAAATGTGAGCATCTTCTCTCAATTTTTTTGTGTTTTTCTACTATCAATATGGAAAAAACAATTCTTCCAACATGTCATTCACACTTCTAGATTTCAAACGAGCCATTTTTTGCTCGATTTGGCCACCTGAAACTCAAGATATGTCTCCAAGAAATGAGCACTCAACAGTCGGTGATCTCTCCTCTAAGTAAATCTTGACTATTGATCTGCAAGTGTATTGTTTTATCCCACATGCATTATGGGAAGGCATTGCAATGGGTTTATAATGTTTTTTCCTCCCAATGTAATTTGTATGTGAAGTTATGAGAGATATGGAACGTTGATCCCATGTTAATGTTTTGTACATACCCGTATATACAAATCCAGAATCTAACTTTTTTTTTAAAAAATCATAAAAGTAAAATGTTGACCAGATAAAATTAGAAAATAAAATAAATAAATAAACCAAATCAAAAATAAAATAAATAAAAACATAGACATGTATTGCAATTTCAGAATCCTCAATGGCCCATATTGGGAAATTTTAAAAACAACACGAATGTTAAATGTCTGAAATTCCTCGATAACCCGATCATCCAAGATGTCCAAAAATCCAATCCAAAGCAAATCTGAATGGGTAAGGATAAATGAGGTTGATTAAAGAAAATTCAGATCTAGATCAAGGTTCCTATTGTGGATCAAGGTTTCGACTTGGATCAAGGTTCCACACCTGGAAATCTGAGAAATTTGAAAAAGATATATTATGAGAATCCAGATGTCCGAAATAAAACTAATGTGAGAATTAAATTGAAATCTTGGAGCTGAATATTGAAAATTCAACGATGGATAGGCCGAATGAGACCGGATTCTGGATAAATAAAATAATTACAATAACAAATGAAAATCAGGGTTCCAAGTAAGACAAGTGGAATGCAGAGAATGAGTAATGTGACGTGAAGGTTCTATTAGCATAGGTCTTGATTCCACGTCTGTCATCCGAGTTGGAGAGAAAAATATTTGTATGATGAAAACTCCAGATGTTTGGATTTTAAATGTTGGAGTCAATGATGATCAAAATATAGATGAGTCTGGGTTTGAATATGGGAAGATAAAATAAGGTTAATGAAGACCTTGGATGCTCGAATTTGGATAAGAGAAACATAAACCAATAAAGGATGGAAAAAATTAATTACCAAGATGAATAAAATTAATGGTTTCCATAGACATGCATTTTAAAGTTAAAGTGGGAAAATAAAGAAATTTGGGGTTTCCCAAGGCAAAACTTGAAGTTTCCATGGTTTGGAAAGGAGTTTCAAGGTTGTTATAGATTGCACAAGACTTGAGGTTTCTCTCTATGTTTTCTTTCTCTTATTCCACCTAATTATTGGCATATCTTACTCCTTAAAACATTATTCATAAAACTTTCAAACAAACAATCCCAACATTAATATTAACTTCAGATATTCAAAGTAAAATATAAACAATATATTTCCAAGAGCAAAGTTAAAGGAATAGATGCATAGGCATAAAAACTTTAAAGAAATTATATATCTTTTATTCAAAACAAGCATTCATTCCTTAATGATATAATGATATTGAAAATTGAGGTGTGAGAGATGGAAGTGATTCAATTATTGAAAATTTAAATGTAAACCATTTCCATGTAGGATTGATATTAACATTTAAGCAATGGAAAAACTAAAGCCAAATCTCTGAAATGATCAAAAACTTGTTGCACTATAATATACTTTAGAATTCATTACCCCAAGCTCTTAAACAATGTTATAAACATAGGGTAATGATGCTTAAACACAATTCATAGTTTATTCTTCTAAGTCAATGGATTCACATTCTAGTGCTCTGTTTATTTGCAATTCTGCATTATCATTATTAAATGTTGGGATCATTAAGTAGAAGGAAAGTAAAGGGAAATATGGAAAGAAGAAATCACCATGTTCAGTCACATCTATCCTACACAAACATAAGTGTGAATACCATGAATGCATTGAGAAATAAATAGTATGCAATGTAACTATATGTTCTTGTATTAAGGTTAACTATTCATTTCTCAATGATGCAGTGAGATGACAGTTCAAGCCATTGCATATGAAATCAAGAAGCTTTCAAAAGTAATTTCCCTTCAAGACAACATATAGAGAATTAAAACTTGTTGATGTTTGTAGCATCAGATATGTATTTTTGCACGGGTCTAAGTGTCTAGACGTGTGGAAATTATCCAAAGCCTTCTACCTTGAGACTTTATTTTAATTAAAGGAATTATTAAAGTAAAGTGTTTTTATTAGTGAGTTGAGTTCTATTTAAAGAAAACATTTAATTAGCATTATTGAATTAAATAATAGCCATTGATCTCAAGTGAGGTGAGAAGTAATCTCAACCGTCAATCACTTTGGAGATTAGGGTTAGGTCATAACTCAATATTATAAAAGCAAAGATAGGGAGGAGGAGAAGGCATGGTTAATATAGAGAGAGTTGTATCACAAAGGACCGTGATTCAAGGGGATCTTGGATAGGTGGAGAAGTACTTCCATCTAGAGATCAAGTTAGGAAGAAGACAGAACAGAGGCAATCACAAGTCGGTTTCAGCTGATTGAAGTCGCAACAGCAAGGTCGCATCATACGAAGTTTTGTATAGTATTTAAGTGTGTGTAAGCATGTCTCAATGGAGACAGACACACATATGTGGTTTTGCTTAAGAAAAGTCACGTACATCTTGGGAAGCATGAAAGTACAAGGTCATACAGAAGTGAAAGAGATTGCTAGGGTTTCAGGTATTGTCTAAGGATTTATGTATTTCTCTGTGGGCCATTATCGTAGGTACGGGGGCCCTTGTAAGATTTGAAGTTATTTGAATGATAATCTTAGTTGATGGGAAGAATATCTTTGTGTATTGTGGTTG
This sequence comes from Picea mariana, assembly GCA_032191745.1. Lineage (NCBI taxonomy): Eukaryota > Viridiplantae > Streptophyta > Pinopsida > Pinales > Pinaceae > Picea > Picea mariana. The sequence goes on along the minus strand of JASDQU010689581.1, from coordinate 23,041 downwards.
ATATTTTGGTTTCCAGTATCGCTTCCGCTATCTTTATTTGAGTTGAATATTCCAATAGTGTATGTTGTTTTGTGAGATACTAATTTGATTTGCAGGAAGGAAATCACTAGATAACAAGATGCCTAGGTGTTGGAGTAAGGGGGTTTCAACATGGTATCAAAGTAGTTGCTTTAAGAGGAAGGCAGATCTCAGATCCACAGTCGGTGATAGCAGATCTATTTTATATGTATTAGACCTTGACAAATCCATAACCAGAAGGAAGAAATCAAGGATTGGATTTTAGGGAAATAGTAATACTAAGGCAGAACTAGGGTTTTGTAGTCATATGGATTTGTACATAGGTTGCAAAAGGAATAATCATGTACATACACGGGTTTCTTTGGAGACAATCGCATATATGTGGATTGCAGTTAGCACAAGTGCATACATACATGGATTTTAGTAAGAGAAGTCATGTACATATGTGAGTTTCAATGGTGACATGCGCGTACAAGTTCATACAGGTCAGTACAAGGGAAGTTCCAACAATAGGTTATTTCCAGGGAAGTTTATTAGGTCTAAGGGATGGAATCAACACCTCTAAGAGTTTAAGACAGATTGGATGGAGCATCCAACTTCCTATCTTGGAAAGCAAGATTAATGACTTTGGCATTAGAGTATGACATTTGGGAGTTAGTGGAAAAAGTAGTTTCTCCACCAATAGATCCAACAGCTTTGGCAGGTCATGAGAAGAAGGAGATCCAATCAGATAGGGTTATACTCGATTTAGTGAAGGATCATCTAATTCCTCACCTATCCGAGAAGAAGATGGCCAAAGAGATGTTTGATGTCTTGGTATGTTTATTCCATGGCACTAACATGAATAGGAAGATGGTCTTAAGAAATAAACTCATATCAGTGGAGATGTCTAGATATGAAAATGTTACTAGTTATTTTAGGAGGATAACTCAGGTACATGATCAGCTTGCAGCCATAGGGGAGAAAATGGAGGATACAGAACTCATGAATGTGACATTGAATGGTTTTTCCAAGTCTTGGGAACCATTTTTCAAGGGATTTTGTGCTCGAGAACATCTCCTATATTGGCATAGGCTTTGGGATGATTGCATCTAGGAAGAGACTCGGGAGGATTCTAAGAGAAAAAAGTATGGAAGTAGTGATGAGAACTTGGCTCTTGCTATTCACCAGCAGAGCTTTGCAGCTTATTCTTCCCTCTCCCTATCCAGTTGAGGAAGGGTGCCGACAACCCTAGATATCTATTAAAAAAGGGCAGGCTAGGAGGTTCTGTTACTTAACTCGAACCCACTAAGCGGGATCCCTTGCCTGGTCTTACAGCTAAAAAAGGAGGATGAAGAATTGGGAGCCCAGTTCCTCATGCCAATCAATAAGGGGGATTAATCAATTTCTCCGAACTCTTTTGCTGCGTTGCAAACGGGAAAGACTTTATTTCGGCCCATAACATAACCGGTCAACATGAATTCTCTTTATAATATAATGCACAACCTGACGATACGATCGATAAAGTACTCGAACTCCCACTTCGTTAACTAAAAAGAAGGGAAAAGGACAGAGTTCCAACAAGAAGGGTAACAGTGATGGAGGATCATCGCAGCAAAGGAAGAAGAAGGACTTGAGTAAAATCAAGTTCTTCTCATGTTATAAGAATGGACATTATTGATATCAATGTCCAGAGAAGAAGAAATGAAAAGGAAAGACACAGACAACAACATCAGTAGAGACACGACAAGATGAGTTTGCAACAAAGTTTGAGAAGGATTTCTCACTACTTTCTTTCCTTTCTACTAGCACAGCTACTAGGAGTGTGTGGTTCTTGGACAATGTTGTATCTCATCATGTGACATAAGCACGGGAACTATTTTGAAATTTGATGGAGAGAGAATCGGATGTTCATGTGGAGCTTGGTGATGATTCCAAATATGCATTGAAGGGAGAGGGAACAATTACATTCCAGCTTGAGTTAGGAGGTTCGTTTGATGCACAAGATGTGTTTTACATACCAGGATTGAAGAATAATTTCTTATCAGTCTCAGCTATGGAGTACAAGGTTTTGTCATTAATTTTCAAAGAGGGAAAGTACTTATACATCCAAAGAAATCTATCACGGAAATAGCAATGGTCGTTGGGGTTAGAGAGGGCACTTTATACAGGTTCCAGGGAAATCCTATTCAGGATTTGGTACATGACAGTGACAGCCTATGTGAGTTGTGGCACAGGAGTTTGGGACACCTACACTATAGGGTGTTGTCGATTCTGAGGGGGATTATTACAGGTCTTCTAGAGTTCAGTATTGAGCAGCAGGGAATGTGTAGAGGGTGTGCACTTGGTAAGAATTCCAAGGTTGTTTTGCCAAGCAGTGGGAGAAGGCCCAAGGGTATCTTGGATCTTATACATTCAGATCAATCTCCATGTGGGGTCAAATCAATCGCCATGTGTTTTGTCACGTAAAAAATCCGTATTGCTCAGTAATTATCCACGTCATCTTTTGATGTCCCCCGTGGCATATACATACATCCACGTCAGCACCTCCACATCAGCATTGTACGGCAATTCGGTTCGGCATCAAAAATTTTGCCTAGAGGCACCAAAAAAACAACATCAAAGATAATATGTCGACATCGATGCACTCATTGACTACCGGTTGATTGCTAGAACACCAAATTTTTGGTTGTAGATCAAATATTTATCCACCAATGTCAACGATCCTAGTTGATTTGCGTTGTCCATTTAACGATCATTCTTATTCCCGATACCGATCATACTAGTTTTGTTTAAGTGCGAAAAACGCTTGGTGATTTGAGGAGACACCTCTAGCTAAGTGAAGGATGAGGTTTAAAGAAGATCACATGAAGCATGGAAGAGAGACAATGTTGAAAGGATGGAAGCTCAGAAAACCAGTGTTGAGAAACTAGGACACTTTCAAAAGTGGATGAAGAAGATTGAACAGCTAGACATGAGTGAAGACACAAAGAATGAGGAAAGCCTTACATTTTATGTGGCATGTGCGGGCTCCTATGGGAACAATCACATATATATGTGGTCTGTCTGAATAAAATTTGTGTACATATGTGAGTTGTATGCGATGAAGTCATGTGCATGAGGTAAATCCCTTAGAAGAGGAGTGTACAGATGAGTTGCAACATGGTTTGATGATGCAACAAAGTTTATGAAAGGTCTGAGATAGTATGTTTCGGGTTTTCATGTCTGTATGTGTGTTTGATGAATGTATGGTGATGATATATGGTTGAGTTTGGAGAATACACTTGATTCCATGGTACTAACCCTAGAGTGTGGATTGAGGTATTTTTTGTTAAGGTACAGTGTTGGTTATGTTATGTATGTTATCAGTGAGGTTGTGGTACCTTGTTTATGAAGCACATCATGGATGATGTGATACTAGCTAGAGGTATATCATTGATCTATTGAGGCACATACTTGGTACATGTTTAGATGTGTTATTATACTTTTTGTAGTGAATTTTCTTGAGGCATATATGTTGTAGTACATGGTTGGTACATATGTGAGCTCTATTATATTGAGTTGCATTGTGAGAGGTATTTGTTGGTGATTAGTTCATGCATTGTTGGAGCATGGGTTGATTATAGTGTGATGTATCGTTGGAGGCATACTTGTTGGAAATATTGGAATTTGGTTGATTTACATGTTGGGTACATGATTGAGACACTTGTTATGGTGATTGTTGATTGAGGCTTACTTATTGAGATACAATGATGGTAGATAGCTTGGATACATTGGCACATGGTTTATGGAGACATATCATGAGTGATATGACACTTGTTTGAGGTACATGTTTGGCATGTTGTATGGTTGATGATGTTATTAGTGCATTTGTATATATATACATGATTGGTACACATTTGGCACATATTCTTGGCATATGGTTAAGATACATTTCATGGCATATGATGTATGGTACATGGATGATGTGCATGGTTGGCACATGTTATGGTGATATTGATACATCTTGATGAGTCTTAGCTTGATCTATGGATGATGCATGAGTGGCACACACTTTGTACATTGTTAGAGGCACCTGCTAGTTGGCACATGTATGATATGGCATATATGTTTGTATGGTGCATGGTTAATTCACTAGTTCGTAAAACAGGTTTGGTGCATGGTTGATTTACTGGTTGGTGATACTGGTTTGGTGAATGGTTGATGGATTGTTTGATGGTACATGTGCATATTGATGGATCATTTCATGATGCATGGACAAGTCCAAGGATCGTCAAAGAGCATGGTACTTTTGATGAAATATTGTTGAGTAGTTGATCAATGTTCTGGTAGATCAACAGCATTCGCAGAAAAATAAGAGTCCAGTCGTAGCATATTGATTCACAGTGATTACCCATCATCTTGCAGAGAAGATAGGGAGACATACCCATAGGGGTACCATCATATGATGTATGGTACATGGATGATGTGCATGGTTGGCACATGTTATGGTGATATTGATACATCTTGATGAATCTTAGCTTGATCTATGGATGATGCATGAGTGGCACACACTTTGTACATTGTTAGAGGCACCTGTTAGTTGGCACATGTATGATATGGCATATATGTTTGTATGGTGCATGGTTAATTCACTAGTTCGTAAAATAGGTTTGGTGCATGGTTGATTTACTGGTTGGTGATACTGGTTTGGTGAATGGTTGATGGATTGTTTGATGGTACATGTGCATATTGATGGATCATTTCATGATGCATGGACAAGTCCAAGGATCGTCAAAGAGCATGGTACTTTTGATGCAATATTGTTGAGTAGTTGATCAATGTTCTGGTAGACCAACAGCATTCGCAGAAAAATAAGAGTCCATTCGTAGCATATTGATTCACAGTGATTACCCATCATCTTGCAGAGAAGATAGGGAGACATACCCATAGGGGGGGTAACACTTTTCACATGCTTGGTTACATAGGTATTATTCCAGGAGGAGAGATGATAGATAGAGGGAGCATTGGTAGCAATTCCATTAACATTGCATCAAAGTGATATCCTTTGTCACAGGGGAAGAGATTCATCAGATCCATGGAGACCAAACTCAGGGATAGTTCCATCAGGGGGAGAATCCCCAGAGAAATATACCATTTGCAATTAATTTCAAAGGGGGGGAGATAGTCACATTGATGTAGCGAGATGAACATTGATGAGGAGTGATGATCACAAAGGGAGCATAAGCATTGCCATGTCTAAGTGTTTCCATCAATGATTGGTGTTTGCATATTCAATGTTGGTGTTTCCATCAATGCCAAAGGGGGAGATTACTATACTATGTTGTCATTGATTTCAAAGGGTTGATGCCAAGCATTGTCATAGTCATGTTCTTGTATCATTGATGTATTGATTGTTTGACTATGTTGCCATTGATGTAATTGATGTCAAGGGGTTGATGTCAAGTAGTGTCATAATGATGTGTTGATGTCAAAGGGAGTTGTATCATTGATGTCATTTCATGGTTGATAGGAAGTGTCAAATGGATGAACTCCAAAGTGGTCCCCTTATGGTCAAGGGCCTCACAGGAAGATGTTTTGCAAAGTCCAAATGGTTAGCCCCGGTAGTTAGGTTAGGGAACCCATGTTTGGTTGAGGAATAATGTAGTGAATATCAGTGAATTTCCAAATAGTATTATTCTAGATGGATAGTACATGTCATGCCATTTCCGGTGATATGTGGAACATCACATAACTCCTCATGGTTAGAGAGTTATGGCCATGTGAAGTTGGAGAACCCTCATGAGTTATCTAGAAGCCCCTAGAAGGTCAAAGAAGTCAAATTATTCTAGAAGATCCTAGAGGAAGTTGACTAGTCAAAGTAATTAGTCATGTGTTAATTTGTTGCACAAAGAAAATAATTAAAAATAAATTAGTTGCAACTAGAAGTGGTGAACTTACTATTTGTGGATAAAATGGTTGTAAGTGGACAAAGTGGTTAGAAGTGGGTTAGCCCTAAAACAAGGAAGTTGGTTAGAAAATAACCCCTAGAGGAAGCTACTTGGAGAAGTATAAATAAGAGAGCAAGGGTATCTTATTTATAGATGAATCTTTTGAGCATATTGAAGATCTATTTTTGGTGAAGGGTTCATTGCAGGTATTCATGGACACATCAGAAGTTCTATAAGTCTGAGGTAGCAAGGGATTTTTACGGAAAAAAATTCAGAGGTTCAGAAAACCCTAGTTTACTAAAGTTGTATGTGGGTTGCAGTGGGCTAGGTCGCATACATATGTGGGGTGAAGAAGGCAAAGGTGTGTAGATACTCTTGTTGAATAAGCACATGTCGCGTATATTTGAAAAGGCCAACAAAAGCTTGAGTAGATGTTAGTTCCAAGTTCCTGAAGTCTGAAGCAAGTTCCTAGGATATCATTCTACAGGTTCATATCTGCTACAGAAGTTCTTTTTCTTGATGGTTAGATTTACTAATGGTATGGCGAATGCTTGAAGCATTCTTTGTATGGATGTTATGATGTTTGGATATGGTAGATGTTGGTTGGTTGGTTGAGTGGTTTTGTTCTGATATAGTTGAGGGATATCTATGTTGTGTGATGGTGTATGCATGAGGAACATGCATAGGATGTTGGATGGTCTAGAGATGTTTTTTGTTGATGATGGTACAGGTTGGGTAGTGGCAGGTTGGTTCCAGTGACAGGTTACAGGTGGATGTGACAGAGGCAACAAGGGTCTGAAGGGAAGAAGTTGTGAAGTTTCAAAAACCTTAGCTTTCTGAAGGTGTACACAACCTAACGGTGGAGGAGGTCGCGTACATATGTGTGTTGCAGTATAGTCAGATCGCATACATACGCGTGCTCTAGTATAGAAAAGTCACGTACCTATTGACAGAATTGGTTTTCTGTCTACAAATTGGGTCTTGTACTTGAGGGTTGGATTCCTCACATCTCGGTTGGTGTTGAGATACACAAGTTGGGTCTTGCATTGAGATTTGGTGCTCTCTTGGAGTTGGTGCTCCCTTTTCAGTTGGTGTTGACAAACCCCGGATATTGTAGTATCATGTAACACATAATACAAAAGAAACTTACCCATATATCTGGTTTTCTTTGTGTTCATTATTGTNGTGTGTCCAACAATTTCATTCTAAAGGGTGTGAGATAAGGAAAGCAACTTCAGGAATATTAGTGGCAAATGCAAATAGAACCTCAAACAGTGTATACATACTCGATGAATTCAAAGGAGAAAATCATTTCATGGTAGTGATATCTCTCTCATCTCCTCAGTAAATGGAAGCATAAGATTAGGAGTATCATCATTTTTCCATTGATGTCAAAGGGGGAGAAGTTGTAGACACAAGGAGAGTTGCAGACAAGGGGAGTATTACAAAAGTGTCTAAGGGTTGCCATAATTGACAAATGGGGGAATTGTTGGAAATATTGTTGTCATTGATTTCAAAGTTAGTGGGAGCCTACATATGTCTGATATAAATATTACAAGCCTACATATGTCCAATATAAATATTGAAAGATGGATATTGTTGAAATTATTATTTTTGGATTTTTGATTATCAGTTTGGATACCATTTTGATGCAGTCCCCCCTTCTCTCCTAAGGGTTGCGCAACCTCCTGGTCTAGGATCGATCAAGAAACTAAGTCTGATTGACTCTCTGGGTCTCTTCTAGACCCCAAACCCACTTACACAGGTCCTTTCTCCAAATATGTGGGTCGTATGAGACCGGTGGGCCCTCTCCTGAGCATTGTTCAAACCTCAACACCAAACGGGCGCTGGCTCTTCTCTGGCTAAGCCCTTTCCTTTACAAGACCACGACTGTGACCACTCGCCTAATCAAAAGGTGCATCACGACTTCGTGTATCGGGTCTCCGCATGTGAGTCACCCTGACTCTCTCGACCACTGAAATCTCGACAAGAGCCTAGTGCGTGCTAGCCCCTCTATTTTCCTTCATCGATGTGACCCTTCGCTAGGATCATGGGCCAATATTTCGAGTGCTTCGTGATTTCATGTTTCATGAAGACTACTTCCTCGTCCTCTTAAAACTTGAACTTGCGAGGTTTTCTTGCTTGATCAACGGTCCACAATCATTGCGATCCAATGGTCCTCATCTCCTTTTCGTGTATCGGGATTTCCCGTTTCGCGAAGTTGTAGGACCGCTCACCTCCCTTCTCTCGATATCTCCCTGGGAAACCAACGGTCCAGATCTCTCCTTGATCCAATAGCTCAAATCAAATCGTGAACTCGGATTTTGCGAGTTCCCAAAACACCTACTTCCGATATCCCAAGTTGCGAACTCCCAACTAGACCAGATATATGGTTCAGCTCCCTCCTCTGATTAACGACTGTGATCAAATCGAAATTTGCGAGTTCTTATAACTCTGCCTTTGACTTATCTAATTCACGAGTCAGTGAAGCACTGATCTCTCGCCATGTGTCCCCCTTGATGGATGGTTCCGATGATTTCAGAACTTCCGTAACCTGCGCCTCCTATCTACTTTCAGGGATTATCGTTAGCGCACTTTACCTTGATCGGGTGGTTATGATTCTCTTGCGCTCAGACTGAACGACTGAGATCTTTCCCTCTCTATGCTTGCTCCTCATTGTCTAGACATTGAACGGACGGTCCAGATCTTTCTCCATGAACTTACGCTTTCTTAAGACTTAGAAGATTTTCGAAGGATTCAAAGGCTTCGACCTTTGTCCTTCCTACGAGTCTGTTTATTGGATCTCGTTAACACTTATGAAAAGTGTTATTCCTCCTGAGCTTGGTCTTGTGAAGACTTTGACTTCCCACACGCTCCTTGCATTTCAGCGATTTTGATAACTCAGGTCCTAAGGATTTATCAAAGAGAAATTCCTCTCACCCTCCTAGGGTTCTCCTTTTCTGGTTCTTCGAATTCTTGCAAAGTCCCTTCGACACTTATTCAAATCTTAGATCTGTGCACTCCTTGCACCAGATCTTTACGCAAGGTTTGAATTCTTGCGGACGAAAGTAAATGCCTTGCACAGTCTCTTTGCACTCCTTGCAAAGGGAAAGTTTTGTGCTATCTCTTCTGATCTTCAGAATCGAAATAGATCCCGTTAACGCACTCCTTGTGTTCTGTGTGCACACCTTGCACCACTCAACAGAAGAGAAACAATTGAAACTTATCCTAACATTCACAGTTCCATCTACTCATAACGAAATTTATTCATTCATTCATGAAAGCATAATAACAGAGAATTGCAAAACAATGTCCACACCATGAATTGGATCAACTTTCCTTTGTTATATTCATAAGTGAAAATGGATACAACTATAATAAAAAACAAAAACTCAGAAATCTTCTACAAACTTGCAGCTATCTACCCTGCAGCCAGCCTCATTTGGGCATACAAAACCTTTATTTATCTAAGAGGGCTCTTAGGGTTTCCCCTGGCTACTTGTCTACATCACAACCTATCCTATGGCTATTTTAGTGCAGTCGCATTCCAGATCCAGAGTGGAAACTCCCGCTTCGCTCGCAATCACTCAAGCGTGCCTCAAATGATTTTTCCAACGCTAATTTAAGGTGTACTTCAAAATGTCTGCTGCAAATTCCAACGTTGAGATTTCGTACAGGCTCCCAAACGCTGATAGGTCCTGCTCTGTGTGCTTGCCAACGTTGCTCCTGCATCATACTCCCCTTGAAAAAAATTCATGAACTCTTGTCCATGAGCTCCTGCACGAACTTTCCATGCTTCTGTATAGCAGCTTTGTTTTCCCAACTGGCATCTTCTATTGGGTGTCCCTTCCACTTGACCAGATATTCAAAATAGGTCTTCCTCCTAGTCTTTTTTCCAATCCTCTGATCAACAATCTTCTCCACCTATGTTTTTTCTGCTATAGGCATTTGTTTCTCCCACTGGACCTTCTCTTGATCCTCTGATCCCTCTGTGTCATCTTTCCTGTAAGGATACAGGTTTGAAATATCAAATATGGGCGATATTTCCACATCATCTAGCAGCTCAATCTCGTAGGCACTTGCATAAACTTCCTCAAGATATTACATGGTCCTATCTTCTTCAATTTTAACTTGTTATATGTTCCCCTAGGGAACCTTTCTTTCCTGATATGTGCCAGAACCTAATCTCCTACTTCAAATTGAAGTTCTTTGCGATGTTGATCATATCTGCACTTGTACTCCTAGTTAGAACTCTGCAACTATTCTTTGATCTGGCTATGGAGCTTCTGCATTTATGCAGCAAAATTTTCTGCTCCAACACTTCTGATCTCACTCTGTTCCAAGTCTCTCAACTCAGATACTCCCCTGGGTTGCATTCCATACAATATTTGGAATGGGTTATTTCCAGTGCTCCTGTTTGGTGAGTCATTGTATGAAAATTTTTCTTGTGGCAGAATCTGATCCCACCGATTATGGTGCTTAGTAACCAGACTCCTCAATAGGTTTCCCAAACTTTTGTTTACCACCTTAGTCTATCCATCTGTCTGAGGGTGATAAGTTGAGTTGAAGGAAAAATCTGTGTGCCATCTTTGAAAATCTATCCACCACCACAAATATGGAATCAAATCCTCTTTTCCTTCTTGGTAGTCCCAACACAAAATCCATGCTTATCACATCCCAAGGCCTCTCTGGTATTGGTAATGGTTGATACAATCTAGTGTTCTGTATTTTTCCTTCTGCATGTTGGCAGATTCTACATATGTTCACAAACTTTATCACTTATGTTCTTATACCTGGCCAATAGTATGAATTGCTCAACTGTGCAAATGTTTTATCATGGCCGAAATGTCTAGCCAATCCTCCACTATGATTTTCCTTTAGAAGGTTATCCCTCATTGAGCATTTTGGTATGCACAATTGATTTCCCTTGAACAACAATCCCTCTTGAATCATATACTCTGTCCACTAGCTTTTGTCTCTTAACATAGGATTTTCACATGCTTCATATGCTTCCTTGAAATCTGTATCATCACAATACAAGTCCTTAAGGTGTTCAAACCCCAAGGTCTTCACCTAGAATTCCTGCAGAATCAAACATCTCTTGCTTAATGCATCAACAACTTTGTTAGCATTCCCAACAATATGTTTTATGACAAAAGTAAAATTCTTCATAAACTCAACCCATTTCGCATGCCTCTAATTCAATTTTTCCTATCTGGTTATGAATTGTAAAGCCTTATTATCGCTATACAAGACAAATTTGTGTGGGACAAGGTAGTGTCTCCACTTCTTCAAGGATTGAATTATGGCATAAAACTCCTTATCATACGTGGAGTATTTTCTCTTGGTCTCATTCAGCTTCTCACTAAAATAGGCAGCAGGTCTATCATCCTGGCTCAAAACTACTCCAATTGCAACTCCACTTGCATCACATCTCGCCTGAAATGTCTTCTCAAAATTTGGCAAGACCAGGATTGGTCGTTCTGTTATTTTCCCTTTCAGCATATTGAAGCTCCTCTCGGCTTCCTCTGTCCATTTAAAAGACTTGTGCTTCTTCTTTACTGTATCCATCATTGGCACACAAATTCCACTGAAGTCTCTGATGAACTTCCTATAGAAGATTGTTAATCCATGGAAGATCCTTACTTCAAACACGCTCCTTGGTGACAACCATTCTTTGATTGCTTTCACCTTCTCTAGATCCATCTTCAGTTCATTTGAAAAGATCACAAAACCCAAGTAAATGAGGTATGTCTTCATAAAAGAGCAATTCTTCATATTTATCAACGACTTCTCCTATTGTAGTCTCCTCATCACTAGTGTTAGGTGCCTTAAATGATCCTCTTTAGTCTTGCTAAAGATCAGTATATCATCCAGATATACAACCACAAACTTGACAAGGAAATCTTTCAGTATCTCATTCATCATCCTCATAAAAGTACTCAGGGCATTTGTTAATCCAAATGGAATAACAAGTCACTCATACAAACTTTCATTTGTCTTAAAGGCTGTCTTCCACTCATCACCTTCTCTCATTCTAATCTGGTGATATCCACTTTTCAAATCTATCTTAGAAAAGAAATTTTCTCCACTTAAACAGTCCATTAAATAATCCTTTCTTGGTAAAGGATATATATACATGATGGTGATCTTGTTAATGACTCTTGAGTCTGTACACATTCTCCATCCTCCATCCTTCCTTGGACTCAACACAGTTGGTACTACGCATGGACTCAAACTTTCTCTGATCAAACCCTTGTCTAACAGTTCTTGGACTTGGTTCTTTGCCTCCTCATTCTCTCGAGGTGTCAATCTATATGTTGCTTTGTTCGGTAGACTTGCTCCTAGTATCAAATCAATATGGTGGCTAATACTTATGATGGGTGGCAATGAGTTAGGCAGCTCATCCACCACTATGTCAGCAAAATTATCCAACAATTCCTGAACTTCTTCAGGCAGATCATCCATTGAATTAATCGTAAGGATAACTCTGGGTTTCCTCACCACAACAAACTACATCTCCTGTTCTTTCTTGAATTCTTTCAGAAGTTCCTTCCCGTTCATGAGAAGTATGCTCATGCTGGCTTCCTCCTTCACTTTCTTCTCCTCTATTGGCAGCAACATGTGTGTTCTACCATTCTTCTCCAAGGTGTATGTATTATTCCTCCCATCATGAATGACATTCCTATCAAACTGTCATGGTCTTCCCAACAAAATATGGCATACATCCATGGGAATTACATCACATAGAATTTCATCTCTATATCCTCCTATCTTAAATTCAATCAAGCATTGTTTAGTAACCATTACCTGGTGTCTTTACTGCAACCATGATACTTTGTATGGCTTCGGATGTCCAGTTGTCTCTAGCTCCAATTTCTCCACCATCTCTATGAATACTAAGTTGTCAGTGCTCCCACTGTCAATTATCACCTTGCACACTCTGTCTTTAGTCTTGCAAACTATCATGAAGAGACTATTCCTCTGCACTGGCCTTTCAACTTTTGCCTCTGGTTTTAAGAGAACCTTCTTCAACATCAAGGATCTTCCATCCTCTACTCCTTCTGCTTCAACATCTCTTCTCTGTGCTTCTGAAATGTGAGCTTCACCTCCTCATTCTTTATTTTTCTCAGGGAATTCCCAAGACATGTGACATGTCTTTCCATAGGCATAGCATCTTACTTCTCCTCATCTTCCTCCTCTTCCTCTAGAAGAACTTCTTCCACCACCCTGTCTTCCTCGGGAATTTCCTCCTCTTTCCGAGTGACTCTGTGTTTTTTCAGCCTTGTCCTTAGACTTATGTGCCTTGTCATGGGTAACTCCCTTACCTCTAGTTGGGGCTGGGCTTTTACCTCTTCCTCATTGACTTTGTTTTCTGGCCAAATTATCCTCTGCCTTCAATGCGAACTGATAAGCATCCTCCATTATCTTTATCGATATCATGATGAGCTCATCCTGGATTTCATATCTCATGCCATTTATATATCTGGAAACATTTTCTTCATCTCTCTCCCTTTGTCCATTTCTGATGTTCGGCCTATAGAACTCCTCTGTGTACTCCTTAATTGTCATCTCTTTCTGTCTCAGGTTCTGCATCTTCTTGAACATATTAATCTGATAATCCTTGGGCATGAACTTAGCTTTCAACTTGGCTACCATTCTGTCCTAATTCTTTATCTTCTACTTGCCTTTGCTTCTCCTTTTAGCCTACAATTCATCCCACCACAGTGTTGCATGTCCTTTTAGCCGGGTGACAGCATGTTTCACCTTTCTCTCTTCATCGACATCTTCATAGTCAAAAATTTTGTCCATGGATCTTATCCAATCCAACAGCACTTCAGCATCTAAATTGCCTTCATACATTGGGACTTCTATCTTGGATATGCCTCCCAATCTAGAAACTGCTCTCAGCAAGCGTTCTTCGAAAACCTCATCTCCTGCAACTTCTTTGGCTTCTACTTCTTCTCTCTCTGCATCCTTGATGTCTCCAGCATCATGTGCTCTCCTCTACGCTGCCTCCATCACCTCTAATCTTGCATGAAGTTCTCGCATCTCCCTTTCTACAACTCGATTGGATAAAGGTGCTTCCGCTCGTCTCCTTGGTGGAATTGTGTTGACTGCCTGTCACACACAGAGTACAACTTCGATTTCTTCTGTCTCCTCTCCTTTGACTATTGTCTACAAGCAAAACCTAAGCTTTGATAACACTTGATGCAGTCCCCCCTTCTCTCCTAAGGGTTGCACGACCTCCCGGTCTAGGATCGATCAAGAAACTGATTCTTATTGACTCTTTGGGTCTCTGCTAGACCCTAAACCTAGTTACATAGGTCCTTTCTCCAAAGACGCAGGTCGTCTGAGACCCACGGGTCCTCTCTTGAGCGTTGTTCAAACCTCAACACCAAACGGGTGCTAGCTCTTCTCTTGCTAAGCCCTTTCCTTTACATGACCACGACTATGACCACTTGCCTAATCAAAAGGCATGTCGTGACTTCACGTATCGGGTCTCCGCATGTGAGTCAACCTGACTCTCCCAACCGTCGAAATCCCGACAGGAGCCTAGCACTTGCTAGCCCCTCTATTTTCCTTCACCAATGTGACCCTTTGCTATGACCATGGGCCAATATTTCGATCACTTCGTGATTTCGCGTTTCACGAATCTTTCTTTCTCGTCCTCCTGAAACTCAAACTTGCGAGGTTTGCTTGCTTAATCAACGGTCCACAATCCCCACGATCCAACGATCATGATCTCCTTTTCGCGTATCGGGATTTTGCGTTTCGCGAAGTTGGAGGACTGCTCACTTCCCTTCTCTCGATATCCGACCTCTCGATATGTCCCTGGGAAGCCAATGATCCAGATCTCTCCTTGATCCAATGGCTCAGATCAAATCGCGAACTCGGATTTCACAAGTTCCCAGAACTCCTACTTCTGATATCTCGAGTTGTGAACTCCTAACAAGACCAGATCTACGGTTCAGCACCCTCCTCTGATCAACGAATGTGATCAAATCATGATTTTGCAATTCCCGAGTTCTTATAAATCTACCTTTGACTTCTCTGAGTCACGAGTCAGAGAAGTGCTAATCTCTTGCCACGTGTCCCCCTTGATGGACAGTTCCAATGATTTCTGAACTTTCATAACCCCACTCCTATCTACTTTCAGGGCTTATGGTTAGCGCACTTTACCTTGATCGGATTGTTACAATTCTCTTGCGCTCAAATCGAACGGCTGAGATATTTCCCTCTCTGCGCTTGCTCCTCGTTGTCTGGACGTTGACCGGACGATCCAGATCTTTCTCCATGAGCTTATGCTTTCTTCAGACTTAGAAAATTTTTTAAGGATTCAAAGGCTTCGATCTTTGTCCTTCCTACGAGTCTATTTCTTGGATCTCGTTAACACTTATGAAAAGTGTTATTCCTCCTGAGCTTGGTCTCATGAAGACTTCGACTTCCCACGCACTCCTTGTGCTTCATGGATTTCGATAACTCAGGTCCTAAGGATTTCTTGAAGAGAAAATCCTCTCGCCCTCCTGGCGTTCTCCTTTTCTGGTTTTTTGACTTCTTGCAAAGTCCCTTTGACACTTAGTCGAATCTCGTATCTGTGCACTCCTTGTACCAGATCTTTACGCAAGGTTCGAATTCTTGCAGACGACTGTACATGCCTTTTACCAGTCTCTTTGCACTCCTTGCAAAGGAAAAGTTTCGTGCTATCTCTTCTAAGCTTCGAAATTGAAACAAATCTCATTAATGCACTCCTTCTGTTCTGTGTGCACACCTTGCACCACTCGACAGAAGAGAAACAATTGAAACTTATCCTAACATTCACAGTTTCATCTACTCATAACAAAATTCATTCATTCATTCATGAAATCATAATAACAGAGAATTGCAAAAACAATTCCACACCATGCATTGGATCAAATTTCCTCTGTTATATTCATAAGTGAAAATGGCTACAACTATAATCAAAAACAAAAACTGAAAAACTCATATTCATAAGTGAAAATGGATACAACTATAATAAAAAACAAAAACTTTCCTATGTTATATTCATAAGTGAAAATGGATACAACTATAATAAAATACAAAAACTCAGAAAACTCCTACAAACTTGTAGCTATCTAACTTGCAACTATCTACCCTGCAGCCAGCCTCATTTGGGCATACAAAACCTCTATTTATCTCATAGGGCTCTTAGGGTTTCCCCTGGATACGTGTCTACATCACAACCTATCCTACGGCTATTTTAGTGCAATCGCATTCCAGAGCTGGAGTGGAAACTCTCGCTTCACTCACGATCACTCAAGCGTGCCTCAAAAGATTTTTCCAACGCTAATTTAAGGCGTACTTCAAAATGTCTGTTGCAACTTCCAGCATTGAGATTCTGTACAGGATCCCAAACGATGATAGGTTCTGCTCTGTGTGCTTTCCAACGATGCTCTTGCATCACATATGTTTGAAGGAATTTTTACCCTACATAACTAGCTCAAATGGGAGTACAAATTATATATTTGAAAAGCTTATTCTGATACCTTTCCAACAGTATATGAAATTCCCTCTAACTCCCTAAGAATGAAGAGATATGAATTTTTTTGTTTGATAACCCAGCCAGAAAATTAAGGTCGATCCAGCGAGTCTTTACAGGTCAGCCCTGAAAGTAAGGACAGGATTACTATAAATATAGGACATATGTGCACATTTGTAGTGCAACCAAGCAAGGAATCAAGTATGAGATGCATATAAGTGATTTAAGGTGTGCTAAAGGAGTCAAGGTGTCTTTTTGAGATCTAAAGGTGTGCAAGAAAAGTCTAAGGGGTTTTTCTTGGGATCTTTCTTGTTCTCAAGGTGTGTTATGAAGGATTGAAGGTATGTGATGTTGTTATGTGCACTATTTGGAGGTTGTGATGTTGTCATAATTGGATGTTGTCATAAGTGGATGTTGTCGTCGGTGATTATATTCTGAGAATGATGCTATGAGGCTCGCTAGGGAATGATGGCTACATGTGACTAGGGTTTGAAGGATTGTTTGTGGAATGAAGCATGCAGATGAAGTCAGAGGTACTATGTGCATGAAGATCTTGGATTGGTGTCTAAACATATCTTGTTGAGTTGGTGCTAAGGTTAGGGGATTGGTGTCTCTAACAGGTTGGTGCTTGCAAGTGCCTACAAGTGTTGTTGAGTTGGTGCTCAGTTAAAGAGATTGGTGTCTCCAGTAGGTTGGTTCCTATATCTTGTTTTGAGTTGGTGCTCAGTTAAGGAGATTGGTGTCTCTAGTAGGTTGGTGCCTACAGGGATTTATAAAGACAAGTTTTATAGTTTTCTCCCAATTGAGTTTCCATGTTAAACTATGTGCATTGTGTTTTGAGTTTATATGTGATTATTGTTTCTGAACTAATGAATGATTGATAAATAGTTAAATAAAGTAAAATTATCATATATTGATTCACCCCCTCTTAGTATAAGCATAATGTCAACATTCAAATCCAAGGACACAGTTTTTTGAGTTCTAAGATCATAAATGGAAAGTGTGGTGTCTTCTAACCCTAAATTGTGTTATTAGCGAGAGATCCACGGTGTACTATTCTAGCCTCCATGTGATTCACCAATCACAAATTCCAGTAAATGGCTTATTAAAAAATCTGCAGTCAAACTCGGATCTAGCTCAGATCGTGCCTTGGTTACTCTCTATTGTGACGTATTGCACTTGGCATACTCTTGCACTCAGTAGACAGAACACAACAATAATTCGAGTGGGGATAGTATCAAATCGACGCCTAAAATATGTCGTTTCTTTTAGAAATGCATTCTGAAGGTCGTTGGTTCAAATTTGGAAGGGAGAAACAACCTATATAAATTATGAATAACTACCCATGTTTATGAGCTCTGTCATCAGTATTGGTGCCAATGATTTTGAGGATTATAGGGTTCTCTTCAGCCTGCTAATCAAATCAACTTGGTGTCAAGATCTGTTCATGTTGGTTATTGTTCAGGTTATTTCCAATAAGAACAATTTGTTTTTCATTTCAAGTTTTGAAAGCACATCCATCGTTTGATAAACAAAACGCATTTAGGGTTCTCTATTTCGAAGTTCCTTCGGTGAAGCTCTGCAATTGCAAATTTCAGTTGTAGCTGAGGTCGATTTCATGTAAAAAAATCACAGATCTAGTGTAAAACGCAAATCTAGTGTAGATTTGATCCCAAAACAAAGCTGGACTGTGAGGATTCTCCCTCCATACAAAGATCGTGTTTGCTGGGCGTGGAAGATTTGGTTGTGTATTAGTTTTTGGAGGATCGGACGGCCAAAAGTAAAAATGAACAGCTTATGTCATCCTCAATGAATCTTTCCTGGTCGTGCCAGACCAGGAAGTGCAGTGGTAACAAGACAATATCTTATTGAACCCCATCTCGTCCCAACATAGCCACCTCAGAGTGCATCGATCGCGCGCTTTAGCAAATCTTGTACCTGATATACAAGAAGCCCGTGGTGGGCGACGACCTCAGCTTGTTTCTGTGCATTAGCTTGAGTTGCACTATTGTGCTCTCCAATCATTAAACCATGTCGTGATTGTCTTTTTACTGGCATTAGACAAAACATGATGAGATTTATGTTTGAGAGGCGGGATCCTCATCCAACAGTATCATATTATCGAGTTGTCGAGAGGTTTAAGACCTAGCACAGCTGCTGCGTGAGTAATATTATGAACCCCACATTTTGTAGCGAAGTGTGTATCCTTCTACGTTTTCAATGTGTGAACACTACATCCAAGAGCATAATCTCCCCAAATACATAACGTGTGGCAAGTAACTTTCATATTCGTTAGTTTGAAGTTATATGGAAATGGGTTTCGTTGAAAAAAAAAGTGAATGAGCATAATTAAAAAAAAAAAATTTAGGGAGCTACAGGGAAAAGGTGATTTTTTTTAAGGAGTAGGTTAAAGGTTCTACGAAATAATGATTTTTTTCGGTGATATTTGCTTGAAATTCGGTGAGAAATTGTTGGATTCATAGAGAGAGATTATTTCTGTAGAATTCGAGTGTCTAGGGGGTTTTCAGTGTGCTGAATTCATTTCTGCATTCAAAAATGGATTTTGAAGAATAAAAAATAGAGAATCCTAAATTTATATCGCCGAATTCCGACGAAAAAAACCATTTCATAGAACAACTAGCCAACGGCTTTTTTTAACATTCCCCATAAAACTATTGTTGGAGAGCACAACCAATCTTTATGGAATGATATTATATTATCAAAAGTGATTATTTCAAAGAGGCATAGGTTTCTTTTTGTAAAATGAGGTTGGTGATATATTTTTGTTAAAAGGAGGAAAACCTTGGACACAATCCTGATGGCTCATTACTTTGAAAAAAGGGTTCAAAGAAGGTTTCTCATTCTCATTGTATTTAGGCATAATATGGAGGACTCAAACAAAGGAATGATAAAGATTGTAATTGACAAAAGAAATCGTTCTTAAGTGTTAAGAGCTAGTTATATCAAATATTAAATAAAAATATTATTTTTTGTCAAGGTGGATGTTCCTAGACTTTCGAATTTTGAAAAATGGAGTCTAAGGAACGATGTATATGAGTGTGATTATATATGTTTTTGAATGCTTGAGGGTGTTTTTGTTACACATATATTTAATTTCCTAAGAAAATCAAACACACAATGCTCATACGTTCATGAAGGATAATGGCACAATTTGGAATTAAAAGTATGTAAAAAGTAAATTATTATTTGTTCATCTAGTCTTTTGAAGCACTAAATTGATCATTGAATTGTCAAAATTGAAGGATAAATATTTTGAATCTAAACATTGAATTGTACAAAGGTCAAGTGGAAAACCCTTTCAAAGTCAAGTGTGAATGGTATCATCACTACCTACCTGAAATTCGAATAAGGAGATAAGTGAGTCATCAAAATTAAATCTTTGTAATCACACTTTAGGGTGCATGATCGGTAATACCCACACCCTAAGTGCAACATCAAATCAAGTGAGCGTGAAAACAAATTCAAAAGAAACAAGTACAAGTGAGTGTAACAAGTAAGCAAGAGAATAATAAGAAATGGGTAAAAAAGGAAAGCGTTTACAAAACGCCTCTCGGGAAATCAAGGAATTGCAAGAGCACAACCATGATTTTCAAAATCGAGTTAAAAACCTTGAATAGACATTAAGTCAAAATCAAAACATAATTGATCACACAGTTGATACAATACATTCAGCAAATGATCTTTGAGATGAAATAGAAATGAAGGGTCAATTGATTGATGCACTTCAGATAAATTTAAGAGAACATAATCAAATTGATGACATGATCAATGCAACATGGATAGAATATCAAAAGGTTGATGCAAGTTGTGATACAGAAGATCTAATAGAGAAGATAGATGCAACATGTGTTATAGAAGAGTTCATCCAAATGGTCGATGCATCATGTGATATAAATGAGTTCCTAAAAAAGGTTCATACAAATGAGTTCCTAAAAAAGGTTGATGTGGCATGTGACACACAAGACATAATGCAGAAAATTGATGCTAAATGTGATGCAGAAGACTTGATGGCAGATACAAAATACATAGAAGATATGGAATCTTCCATTCAATTGATGGAGGAAATATTTATCAAAGAAGAGGTAGAAAAAGAAGCACATAATGAAAGCAGCAACAACGAAAAATGTGAATTTGAAAATTCAAAAGAAGAGCATCTAAAATTTCAAAATGATATTTCCAAGATGTTTGTCAGACATTTGGAAGAATTATCATTCAACAAATATCGACATGTCTTAGGATATGACAAAAACAACAGATTTCATATCCCAGATTACTTCAAACCAATTCAGTTTGTGAGTGTAGGGCTTCTTGAAGAAGTGAAGAATATTGATAATAAGTTCCAACATTGTCATAGAGTTGGTCACTTGGAGACACAGTGTTTTGATCTCCATCCTCGTCTTCATTGTGGGAAGACAAATCACCTACCTAAAAAGTGTCGAAAGAAGAAGAAGGTTAATAAAACAGTCGATTATGGTTGGATCAACTCTTGGAAATGTAATCAAGAAGTAAAGAAGTTGCATCAATCTTACCATCTAGTCAAGACAAAGGTAAAGCCGCAGTTATATGGAGAAATGACCACAATATAAATTTGTCCATCAACTATTCTAGATGATTTTGGTGATGATCCAGTTCCAATTATTTGTGTTCTCTAAAATTAAAAACATGAATCAAAGATGGTACTCTCCATGCCTCAAGGTGGGGAGCACATTGATGAAAAAGAAAATCTCTTACACATTCAAGGGGGATTTTTGTTCTAAGACTTTTGCAACCATTGTTTTGATGAGATAGTTCTTTCGGATTCATCGCATTGGTTTTTGATATTCGACGTTTCGGACCAAACAAGTGTGGTCCATCATCAGGAAAAGTATTATGAGATATGAAGGAAAAAAGATATAACAAGTGTAAATAAATACCTGAAAAGTTGTTATGAAGAGCCGACTTATTTAAAAATGAAATCATGAAATATAAACCTAAAAATATTATTTATTTATTAATTATTTATTAAGAGCCGACTTATCAAGAAATATAAAACCTAGAAATATTATAAATTAATTCCAAGAATGATTCATAGTGGTTAGTGTTGGGATCCAATTTTGACTAATTTTTCAACCATCATCTCTATTTAGATTGTTAGGTTGTTTTTCAATTTCGATGGCTTCTCTGAATTTCCTATTGTGATAGTGATCTATCTTGGCAAGAATTTTGGCATCTTCAATACAAATGTGATGTTTAGTTTTGTTTGAATGTTCTGCCAGGGCTGAGGGACGAGTGTGATTGTGTTTGATGTCAGTGGCATGTTCTTGAATTCTAATTCTAAAGGAACGACCTGTTTCTCCTATGTATTGTTTACCACACGAGCACGGGATCATATAGACACCCTTTTTCTCGATGGGATCAACATAGTCTTTGACTGACCTAAGGGAATTCCTAATAGTGTTTAAGGGTTTGAAAGTTGCCCCAATGCTTTTCTTCTTTAAAATCC